>JAEMOT010000524.1:867-28782 GCA_019297695.1 Apostasia ramifera | reverse complement strand
TATATATATATAAATATATATTACCCCCCCTCTCTCTTCCTCTCTCTATCTCTGTACCGCCTCTCTCTCTCTCTGCCCTCTTTCTTTCACCTCTCAGACGCAACGGTGGAGTCAAGAATTAAAATTAAGAGAGTTAAATAAATTATTTATAATAATATTATAATAATATAAAATTATTTAAATTATAAAAAAAATTAAAATTTTTATTATATTTCATTTAAAATAAAAAAATTTTGATTTAAGAATTCTGTTGTATACCTTAAATAAGTAATTAATAAAATAACTACTCATTAATTTAAATTTTAATACACTAAATTATTTAATTTATTGAATAATCTAGTATATTAAAATTTAAATTAAGTGTTAATTTATTAAATAATTTAATGAATTAAAAATTTAAATTATGATCAGTTAATTAATTAATTATTAAAGATATATAATAATTTTTTAATTTAAATATAAGATACGTAAATAAATTTTTTAAATTGAATGAGTTTAATTTCACTCGTATAAAATTTATTTATATAATTTATACCTTGAATAATTTATGAAAAATTTTACGAAATTTGGGACTAAAATTAAAAAAAAATTAGGTGTTTAATTTAAGAGAAAAAAAATCAGGGGGTGTAATTGCACTCCTTAATTCCCATGTGGCTCCGCCACTGTTCAGACGAGTTTATGCTAAGATCAAAATCAAATCGTTTGAGTTTAAATTTTACGATGACCTTAGGTTTGACTGATGCTGAGAAAGTAGGAAATTCACGGTGAACCTTAGATCATTTTGAACTTATTCAAGATCAGTAGTTCTTACTTAATAATGTAAGTAATATTTCTATATATTTATATGCTCTCTCCTGGCGTATATATTTTATCGTATTTATATGGTATCTCGAAAGAGATGATCATAGAAATACAACTGCTCTAAATACACTTTGATATCTGATTATTTGATCTGTTTGTTACTATTACAACTTCACATTTATTTTCTTTATCATGTGTTCACTTGATATTATGTAGATATAATTTGTTATATTTGGAGTACAAGACTTGTTATACATGCTTGAGATATTATAGATCGAAATACACAATATGATAATTTTATCTGATGCAGCTCATGAGCTGATTTCAAGTCTATAGGACTTATCGATCCGATTTCGAGCCGGTGTTAGGTCGGCTCGAAATCGAATGGATAACAGCCCTACAGACTTTGACGGAGAAAGCTGAGGTGCACCGGCTGTTTGACAAGACGACAAGAGAACAGAATGTGATCAAAATTTTGGAATATTCGATTTGAATTGAGTCGGTGGTGAGTGTAAGAATATTTTTATTCATATTTTAATATATTTATATTATTTTAAAAAGATAATTACATACAGATCTCTAAGTTTAACGCTTAATAACGTACACATTCACATTTTTAAAATTATAATATCGGAATCCTTGAGTTTAATAAATTATCAAATAGGCCCTTCTTTTAATTTTTATTATTAATTTTTTTTTAAATAACAAAAATACTCCTCAGCTTCTCTCTTTCCACCCGCCTCTCTCTCTTCTCGATTCCCGCGCACGGGCGACGGCCGAGTAACTGGCGCACGTGTGCGAGTATCGAAAGGGTTGAGAGGCGGCCTCTCTCTCTCCTCCCGATCCCCTCGCACAGGCGACGACCGTGGGACCGATCGGCGGCCGCAAGGCCGCCGGACCCGCCGGTGGCCATGCGGCATCGCTCGCGCACGGCGATCGGGAGGAGAGAGAGGCGGGGAGGAGAGAGAGAGGCTGAGGGGTATTTTGGTAATTAAAAAAATAATAATAATAAAAAATTAAAAGAATGATTCATTTGATAATTTATTAAAATTCAAAGACCTCGATATTATAATTTAAAAAATATGGACTTGCTTGTTATTAAGACCCAGCTTGTTTGCTCGTTTAAAATTAACCTGGTTAAATTTTAATCAGATATATCACATCACACATAAAATTTAATATTAAAAATTAACTTTATTTCACATCTTATACACATTACTAAAATAATAACTAACTTATATCATATCTTTCATATATCTCAATATAATAATTAATTTTATATCACATCTCTCACACACCCTAATATAATAATTAACTTTACTTCACATCATTCATAATTTTTAATAAAAAAATATTTTTATCTAAGTTTAATTTTAACTTTATTAAATTTAATTTTATAAATAAACAGACTCAAGCGTTAAATCAGTGACTTGGGTGTAATTATCCTTTATTTAAATTTTGTAGATAAAATATTTTATTTAAATTTGATCTTTGTTTAGCGTGAGGTCCAGATATCTCGATCATTTCAAAAATATTATCCTATTATTATTTTTATATATATTTCATATTATACTTTAAACTTAAATTTCAAAATTCAATTTTATTTTAGATCTTATCTAAGTGGTATAGCTAAAAAGGAGAAAAAATTTCTCTTGAGGCTTTGTTTGGTAATAAGAAAAAAAAAATTGATTAAAATTTTAAGTCATTTTTAAAAAATATGTATGATATAAAATAATTATGTTAATTATATTAAAAATTGTGTAGAATGTGAAATAAAGTTGATTGATTTATTGAGAATTGTGTTGGATGTGAAATAAAGTGATTGTTTAATATTGAATTTGTGTGAGATGAGATATAAAATAATTTTTTAAATTTTTTTAAAATAAATTTAAGATTTGAGATATGGCTAATTTTAGCCATGATTTTTAGCCATTGCCAAAAGAGAAAAAGATGGTTAAAGCAAGTTGCTAACTATCTCAGAAAAGCTCAATTGAAAAGAGCTAGTTGAATAAGGCTTAAAGACCACAAATGAACAGTAGATAAACAATACTCAGTAAACTTGAAATATTAGAGTTTGAAGATTTGAATCTCCCTTTCATCATAAATAAAAGTATTTATAGTAAGAAAATAGTGAGTGAGATTGGATGAGTTAGGTGACTCTCATTAATGTGGCAACAACTAGGCAGTATGGTCAATAACAGGGCCTGCCCATACTGCCTGACAATTCAAGTATTAATGACGGACACTTCTTCTTTATCCCTAAGTGGTTATCATATCATAATAAAATTATGATACGATAAAAGTTTACTGACTAGTTATCTGTTTGACTATTCGGCTCAACCCGAGCAGGTCCCTCGAGCTTTTAAGAAATACTGTTTGAATAATCTATCAGGAAGTTAAGTCAAATTTATTCATGTATCACAACTGAGTGACATTGTACTTTTTTCACTTAACTGATATATTTCTAATTAAATATTTATTAAAGTTGTCTTTAACATTAAATTAGATATTTTATTTATATTCTTTAGGTATATTTTAACTGTAACTCGTTTATCTCCAAATTAAAATTAATTTAATTTAATTTTAATCTGATATATCATATCACATATAAAATTTAATATTAAAAATTAACTTTATTTTATATCTTACGCATATTATTAAAATAATAACTAACTTATATTACATCTCTCACATATCTCAACATAATGACTAACTTTATTTCACATTATTCATAATTTACAATAAAAAAATATTTCTATCTAAATTTAATTTTAACGTTATTAAATTTAACTTTATAAATAAATAGACCCCAAAAATAATATCTAATTTAATAACGACTAATGTCGATGTCACACCATTAAGGCTTAAGCCATTTAATATTCTATATTAGAAATACCCAAAGACGTTATCTTCATGCTGTCATTAACACAAATTATTTTTTGATTTTATTTGCCTTTCAATGTTAGCCTTCACAACATTAAATAAATTAATATATATTTTAAAAAATTTGTTTTAAACATAAAATTAGGCTTATCAATTTAAGTGTTTATGTTCTATCCTAAAAAGATTTAGGGAGCATTTAATTCACTGTTATGTTAGTGTTATATTATATAATTTAGATATTATTTTTTAATTAATAATTTTATAATTTCAGAAAAAAAATTATTTATAAATATCATTAAATTAAATAATTATTTTTTTCTAAATAACATTAGAATAACACTGAATCAAACGCTCTTTTAAAGTGTTATATTTATATTTTATTAGGATAATTACCTACCTGCCACATAATTTAATTTTATTTATGCCTTACCCATCCATTCTTAGTTAATTACGCTATGCACACTCAAAACATTATAAAATCTTACATACACATATTTTAACTTATTTTTATTATAATAAGTAATCATAATTTTTCAATAACCTAACTATAGTTAGATTACAAAAAATCTGAGTCATTCATCATATTATTTTAAGGATATTTAAATATATTTTGAGTGAAAATCCTAAAACCTTAATGTTTAGGTGGCGACAAAGGAAGGAGACATCCGCGACGTGAATTGATTTTAGGACAAATCAGCGCTTTAGTGTCGTATTGAGGAAGAGAAAAATATATATACCATTAAGAGTAAAAATATAATTTTAATAATTTACTAACAGAATTTTTTTTTTCAAATAGATTTTAATTAAGTTTTAACTCAAATGTGTGTATGTAAGATTTTATAATATTTTGAGTGTGCATAACGTAATTAATTAAGAATGGATGAGTAAGCCATAAATAAAACTAAATTGTGTGGCATGCAGGTAATTATCCCTATTTTATTTTGTTGTATTTAATAAAATAATATTTTACATTTTTTTTATAACAATAAACATTCTACATTCAAAGTCAATACCTAAGTTTTTATTTTATTTTATTTTATTCAAAAAATTTAAAGTGCAGTATTCCATAATATTTATGTAATTTTTGATTATATTATGAATGCAATTTAATAAAAATATTACTATTTGAAAGTTTTATTACATATACTTGTAACTTCATCTTTACAATAAGTTTCAAACAAGATTCCAATATTTTGATATATTTATATTTACATAAAAATAATTTTTGCATAAATTATATTTATATATTTAAAAGTCATCCAAAAAGGTACGTACATCTTAAAGTTCTATATGTAATGAACATTTATAAATTTTATCACGCTCATAAATAATCAAAGCCAAATCGAAGGTAAACAAATAAATAAGGAATGTTCACAACTATTACTTACTATAGAAAATTTTAATATCTAAACATTACCATAAGCAAAATAATGTTATTAGATAACTAATAAAAACATGTAGTTTGGAGTGCAAAATAGATCCTAGCACCTTATTGGTCCTCTCCACTAACTTGAACAACAAAAATTGAATAGGCGAACTCCGCCTTCCAAGAGCCATAAAATAGTTTCATGGCATGTTTCATAGGCATGCGCTAATCATTTTACGTTGTGACACGAACACGAAATTTCAAGAATGATGTACAGATGTAAGCATGTGAAGAATAACGCCAATGATGAACAAGAAATAAGACAATATAAACATTCCAATTGCTTCATTCATTCTTTATTAAACTCTGTTTGCCACTATCTACTCACTAACTCTACCATATAGTAGTGAGCGCATATCATATAAAATGGTGAGTTACCTTGACGTTAATAGCATATCGCATCAAATCACTATGTAATGTAGTCACCTTTAGTTGAATAGCACATGGCAAAGTTACTCAAATAGACAGGCGTATAAAAAAATTAATTTGATGACATTTTTACATAACTATGTAAAAAATTTATAATATTAAACCAAACGTTCCCTTAATATGATGTGCCACTCGATCAATGGGATAGATTTTAAATGGGAAAAAAAGACTTATGCATCTTCTAATACACTCGACGGTCTCTAAGTTAACTCGGCAAATAGTAAAGTGGATGAGCAAAACAAGACATTTTGGTGTTTCAATTTTCTTTTATACACTTGACTATGATGGGCCTTCTTGCCTGCCAGATGGTCTTCACAAAATAAATAGAACTAGGTTTTGACCTTGAATTGCATGTAGCTGCTGATGCTTCACAACATAAAGTAGCACTAGGGGACATGTATATAAAACATATACAATATACGTATCAACTTAGTTTATACATGTCCGGCAATCGAAATTTTATTCCATTCGCGATGCAGGAGAGCTTTGCTGCTGACGTGATGCCCCCTATTAGTAGCCGAATGGAAAAATTGCTCCCCACAATCGCATTCATGAAGCCCATCCCTACATGAATCAATTTTATTTGGAGCATTCAAAGCTACAAAAAACATTGATAAAGCTATCAATGTATGCTGCATTCATCATGATCATGCTAATATATCTATTTAAATTTATGGAAAATTACTGGAAGGTTTACACAGCTAATCTATAATTACTAGAAAGTTCATATTCTATTGAAATCCTTAGGTATTCATCATTTTTGTCTTCTTCAAATTTCTAAATTTATCCTTATTGTTCATCTAATTTATAAGCTTCTCCCATCTTTCACTCTTCATGTGTTCCCTCTTTGTTCTCTCCACTTTCGGGTCGCTACAATATCTTATCTCGCTTTCTAGTCGCTTTCTAGATCTATTAGAGAGATGAGTTAGAGAGATGAGTGAGGATGCACTCTCTCTCTCTCGATTGATCGATTTGCTGACGATAAGGTGTCGCTTTTTGTCAAATTATGAAAGAGATGAGGGGATGCAGGAGAGCCACAAAAGGCACTAACGGTTGTAGGTGAGCCTGCCGAAGTGCGATGTGAAATGTCGTGGCAAGCTATGGCCCGATGACTGCTAGAATGTCAATATGTCATGCAAGAGAATTGTGGGTTGCCAATTATTTCAAATGTAGGGGAAAAAGCTTACTTTGACCCGCATGACTGTTCAAATCTCAAGGGCGCAGTCGTTGCTTTCTCTATTGCGCCTACAGAAAGCGATGTTCGACTAGTTTATTTCAAACAAACATACTACTTTGACAAACTTAAATTAATTATCTTTTTCAATCATTTTTCTTCTTTGTTTCCTCTCATTTTATCCTTTCTTTTTCATTTTCCTTTCCCTTGATTTTCTCCTTCTCCTTCTCCTTGTCTTTCACCCTCACCTTTTTACTCTTCTTTTATCCTCTTCCCAGCTCCTTTGTCGTTTCCATGCAACCAAAAAGTCTTCATAAGATGGAAGGAACAAGCGGCGATGCTGACAAAGCAACCACACTCACAATGCTCTTCAAAGTCTAAGGTTTGGCAGAGAGTTGGGATTCCACTTGTTGAAGAAGAGTCGTATTAACCATATTTACGATTTCTAGTCCTTCATCTCCTACGGCTCTTTCTTATTCCTCTTTGTTTCCTCTCATTTTATCCTTTCTTTTTCATTTTCCTTTCCTTTCATTTTCTCCTTCTCCTTCTCCTTGTCTTTCACCCTCACCTTTTTACTCTTCTCCTTATCCTCTTCCCAGCTCCTTTGTCGTTTCCATGCAACCAACAAGTCTTCATAAGATGGAAGGAACAAGCGGCGATGCTGACAAAGCAACCACACTCACAATGCTCTTCAAAGTCTAAGGTTTGGCAGAGAGTTGGGATTCCACTTGTTGAAGAAGAGTCGTATTAACCATATTCACGATTTCTAGTTCTTCATCTCCTAGGGCTCTTTCTTATTCCTTGATCTAACTAACCAGTCTTTGAGCACTGATGTCATTTCAAACAATCTTAAGTAAACAGGGCAACCACTAGAAGTTCACCAACTCCAAATTATAAGTAGGGCGTTCCATGTCATTATTTGACCAAAATGAAGGAAGACATCTATATATGCCCTATGATGCATCCCACGAGGAGAAGGGTGGTTTAGTTTGTATATCAAGGAAAGAGCAAATAAACCACAGTCGTCTATGTGGACAATCAAAAGGGGAGGAAGTCAAGTCAATGTTGAGAAAATCGTAACAAAAGGGTGACCATATGTAGCAAGCCGTCAAACAGACGACCCGAATAGCATGATCGAACTAATGAATTGAAAAATCAATTTGAATTAGGTCATTCCATTTTGCATGGAATACCCACGGCTTCATTCTGTTTCCCATGTTGAGCTGGAAGCATGGGCAACCGTTCAAGAACAGCCTTTTCAGCTATTATGGCTAGAAACCAGTAGCTCACGCAGTGAAGTTGATCCCCGAGAAACTTTTCTTATAGCATTCTACAACTCAGGATCTCTTATTTAGTTGACACACAGAAATTAGAATACGAGTGTTTCTCATATAGTAGCAAAAGAGCAGTAGAGAAGCATGATTTAAAAAGAAATAGACCAAGGCTGCATACATTTATAACATAATCAGGAATACGGGAAAAAGCCACCATCAGGTGAAGAGCTTTCCTCCTCCAAAATACACAGAGACAAGCATGCGATTAAAAACAAAACCACACAGTTTTAAGTAAGCAAAGATTATATGTTCCAGAAATAATCTTAAAAAGCCTTATGACTAACACTACTTGATACGTTGGAACTCAGAAACCATGAATTTTGATGTGTTCCTTCTTCACAATACCGGCCTACATAGAGAAGAAAAACTTTAATTTTAGGCATTACGTTCTTTTACAAAGAACACAGGGGTGATTGGTGAGTGAATACAAATGAAAGCTACCTGAACTAAGAAAGTGGAGACATTCTTACGCTGATCACCTTGAAGTTGAATGACCTGCAGAGAAAATAATAATAATAAGACAGAAGAAGAAGCCACCAGCAATGAGAAATTATCACAACAAAATGGACTTGACGGAAAAATGTTATGTCATATATACCTGGCCCAGTTCAGGGTCCTGGACGACAGTACCATTACAGCAGAATTCCTTCTTGAGATCTTTGAGGATCTTATTATAGCTGAAATCCTTCTTTAATCCCTGTACAGTGGTCAGACTCTTTCTGCCGTTGCGCTGTTGTATGCGCACATGCACATATTCCTTCGATCCAGCACCAGAATCATCAGCATTTGCCTCAGCAAATGGGTCTGCAGTTATAAAAATGGAAAATAAATGATTCATCCCAGTTAAGATCAGCAATGAATAACACCACAACTGAAAAATAAACTTGAGCAAGAACAGCTACACATGTAAAGCGGACAACTATACCGAAAGTAGTGGGGAGCTGGACGTCGAGATCAGACATGAACACTCGAGCAATAAGAGAAGGGATCCGCGAAGCTTCTACGTTTCTTTGCGTGCTATTTGTGCTGCAAATGATAAGCATCCAATCCATTATAACTTTTTCTTAAAACTAAACATCAGTAAATGTATTAAAAATGACAAGCACCAGATTGTTCTCAATGAATAGGTAGGTAGAATCACAATTAACCAATAGCTACCAACAAAAATGCTAACTGCTGGGAAGCTAAAAGAAAAATATATCATGATAAGGATGAATATGGCTGTCCGTAGGTCACCAAAATATGTGTACAAATCTACATTATCAGGCCCCCATAGTGGTGAAACACACACACACACACACACACACACACACACACTTTATATAAATAAATATATACTTAGTTAGACCTACACCTAGATAACTTGCGAGCATCAACTCAAATGAAGAAGTCCAAAGACTGTATAAGGAAAATAAAAAGATCCAATTATGAAGCTTGAGTAAGACACAAATGAGTAAGTATGATGACTGACAAACAGACATCAACCATGAAAGAGCTTCAAGAAAACAGAAATTTACCAAATGTAGGTGACTAATATCAAATCCTGTCCTACTAAATCTCAAAAAGGTTCAAAGAAAATAAATGGACAAGTAACGAACCAAAATACAGAATATGTATTTATAATTGATGAAAAAAAATTATTTGCTGAAAGCAGAAATTATTGTGTAAATTAGATTACACTAAAATGAATGCAAGCACAGATCAAGGAATGAGTAATAGTGGGTCTAAAAAACAGTGGAGCATCAAAAACAAAGAATAAGATGGACACAATATGACAATTAAAACTTGACATCTAAGTAACCGATTCAATCAAAAATGTAAAAGCAAGCTAATTCATCATATATAGTGCAAGTGATATTCAAAAGTTAATAACTTAATATAAAACAGTAGCCATTCCCCAAGATGAAAGTTAACCATGATCTTCATAGGCAACAGATTTACCACAGAAAGTCAAATTGTGCCAAATCTTTGGGCAGGTACATGGAAACAGGATCAGAAGTTTGGTCCAACCTAGATAACTAGTCCCATAAATAAACCAACCACATGCTTAGCTCAAATAAAGGAAGTTGAATTAGCATGGGAAACTGAAATATAGCAGCACATTGCTAATAGTTAAAACTGCAGAACTTGAATAATAACTCGATTAATTACTAGCTCAAAGCAATTTGATCAGTAATTGGAGACTAGAAGAGCTTCAAATTACCGATTGGTAAACAAAGCAAACATGGGCGATTTGTTAAAAAAAAAGATGCATCAAAAGAAGAATCATTCTATGAATCACTTTTATATCCATAATATCACACTAATCTGATCAAAGATCTTTCAAGTATTGAATAACTCCTTGGAGCTCCTGCAACCAGAAATAACTTACTGAACTAGGTAGATGATTACTAGATTAAATACGCAAAAAGTTTCAAAAAGCTTCGGGTTAAAATCTATATGTCATCCTTCAGAATTAAATCCTCCGCCCCACTAGTCTGTAAACTCATACAGCACAAAGCTGTATTCCTCCTCTAATGTCCCGGTTCACGAACTGAAACAGAATAGACAACACAAAGCTGATTCACCAAATTTATAAACTGTTATCACCAAAACAAGGTCCAGCCTTGAAGTGAAAAAAAAAATTGTCAGATATCAGTGACGATACTCAGGAAATTCACCAAAAAGGTGCAACTCATCAATTGAACACATAATACGGGTAAATCATTAAACTTCTTAAAGAAGAAGAAGCCTGCAAGAGAAACACTTCTCGAATAGCACACGCAAGACATGGAAAAACAGCACAAGAAGGCGAATTCACTCAACCCGCAACCCTAATTCCATAGTTAGACATCGGAATCTAGCGCTTATGATGAAAAAAACATGGCTTCACCCATTCAAAACCCAAGATAAACGTTAACAAGAACTAATCAAGCCAAGTCCCCATGTTTATGGAATCCCATCAGTTATGGTTTAAGGTTATCAAAAGCATGCCAACTAATGCACGCAAAAGCTTCTTTCTTCATCTCTTCATTATCAAGATATCAAAATTTAGTTCACCGATATTCCAACCCTAGTTCCTTAAAAAACAAAAAAAAATGAATCTAAAAAAGGGATGTAGTTTAACGATCGACAAGAAAAACAAACCAATACATAAATCGAACAATACCGAATTGAAAACTCTTATACAAATTTGAAGAAGAAGAGAAGGAAGACACATTCTTACCGCAACAGAGAACCCAAAGAGGAACGAAAGAACGAAGCGAAGAAGAGGACGAAGGCTTCTGAATGGATGAATAACGGCGTCCCCTGGTATCGTTTTATAGAATTTAAACGGTGAATCAAAAAAAGAACTTTTTTTTATAGCAAAAAAATTACAATTTTTTTAGGGAAGAACAGAAGGAACCGATTCTTCACTAATTACAACCACGGGTTCCAAATACTAGTCAAAATTATGCGGTCGGTTTTTCTCTTCGGGAACGATCTAGCCAACGCTGTCCGTCCGTTGCTTGAACGGACGGCACTGATTTCCAGCCTTTCCGCTCTGAATGAGAATCAAATCATGATGCCGTGGCTTTATATTCCGCATTATACGGAGCATCGCATGCGACTTTTTAGTTGAGTATGAAGCTTCCGCGTAAAGCGAGCAAATATTAGGAGAAAACGGACGGCTGAAGATATGTCTCAATGTAATGGACGGTGAAGATTTAATAGTCGCATGCGACGTTGCAGCTGGTGCGTAGGATGAACGAATGATGGGGGGCGTAGATGCAACGCAGCATGTGATACTGGAGAATCATAAATTAAATAGGATAAATTACTGGAAGGTCTTATAATTAAACCGTCATGACTAATAGGTCAATGCTTGCATTAACTGGTTGTGAATTGTGAAATTCTTTTTTTTTTTTCTAAAATATGCATGAATTGTGAAATTTCTAAGATCAATGTAGGTTCAATATATGACAAAATCAATTCAAATAGTTTAACCCATATAGTTCAAAGTTAGAACATATTAATAAATATAAATGTTTTTTAAAAGTTTTAATAAATTATGATGTAACTGTAGGAACCATACAGTAATTTATCCAATTAACTCATAAAATTTATATTTATTAATAAACAATGCTGCATAAAAAAATAAAACAAAATAGCTCAAAAAATATTTTTGAGTTTAATCTACTAAATTATTCAAAAAAAGAAGACGAGTTTGCACTAATTAATTTTAAGGAACAGCATTATATATAAATTGGCCCAATAAAGTTTAAAATTCTACGTAAATTGTAAAATTACAATTAATTTTATTTAATATTTTATATAAATTTTAAAAGAAAAATAAATTTATTTTATATTTTTTATAAATTTCAAACAAAAGAAAATCATTAACGATTAACTTTAATCTGATTGAATTAATAAGCAAATTTTTTAGATTAGTATTGAGCCATTTTATCTGTGCTTTATAATTTTTTGTTGTACAAAAACACCACCAAATATGGATTTTTCGTTCAAGAACATAATAAGAAAAATAAGAATATGCTGAATGTTAAAAAAATTCTCTTTTTTAAGTGTCTAGAGAGAAAAAAAAAACAAATATACATATCATACCATTGTGATGTTCATGAATGTTCCGGAATTTTAAAACGTAGTTGAACTCAGTAGTTTCGTGTCAATTTCAATTAAAATTTATTCAAAAAAGCTACGCAGTTTCAGTTTCAATAAAAAAAACTACATAATATACTACTGAAATTTATTTTTTAAAAAAAAAAATTATTCAATAATTATTATTAATAAATTTAATTTAAAAATATAAAATTAAAATAATTTACAAAAAAAATTGAAACTACCAGCATACTATTATGACTTAAACTTCTTTCTTTTAACTGAAATTGCGACGAAAACTGAGTTTTAAAACTTTGAAATCTCCTACGTTGTGAGATCTTTTATGCTTGTAGCAAAAGTTTATTATTCAATTAAAAGGAACTGATAGTATGCAGAGCTTAAAATTTTTTTTTAAAGCTTAAAAAAAAATTATTGAAATATATAATGGTATCCTAATAGTATGAAATAATACATTTCGATCGGTGCAATACAGAACTACAAAATTTATGTATTATCGCATATTATATGATCGCATAGTAAGGCTATAAATTAAAAAAAAAAATCAAATTTAATTTTATATCATTAGTATTTCATCAAACTACTACTTAACATTATTCTATGGCTGAAGCCAGCCATAGAATAAAACGGTACTTTAGGGATCTGTTTATTTGTAAGATTAAATTTAATAAGGTTAAAATTAAATTTAAATATAAATATTTTTTTATTAAAAGTTGTGAATGATGTGAAATAAAGTTAGTTATTATGTTGGGGTGTGTGAGGGATGTGATATAAAGTTAGTTATTATATTGAGATATGTGAAAGATGTGATATAAGTTAATTATTATTTTAGTAATATGTGAAAGATGTGAAATAAAATTAATTTTTAATATTAAATTTTATGAATGATGTGATATACAACAACAACAGCCAAGCCTTAATCTCACTAGGTGGGGTCGGCTACATGAATTCTTTGTTTTCATTGCGCTCTATCAGTTACCAAATTCTTATTTAAATTTAAGTAACTAAGATCACTCTTTATAATTTCTTGTCATGTCTTTTTTAGTCTCTCTCTTTCTCTTTTTATATGGGCAAAATTTAATAACTCAATTTTTCTAACTGGAGCTTCAATCGGCCTACGATTTAGATGTCCAAACCATCTAAGCCGACTTTATCTAAGTTTATTCTCAATTGGTGCAACACCAATTTTCTTTCAGATATGCTCATTTCTCATTCTATCCACACATCCACCTTAACATCCTTATTTCTGCAATATTTTTTTTATTTGTATGTTTCCTCTTTGCAGGCCAGCATTCAGGCCACAATAGATAATTTTTTTTAAGATTGAAATTATCTTAAACCTATTATCAAAAAAAAAATGAAATTGTTTTGTACCTAAAAATGCAAATAATACTGCTAATTTTTTGACGCATTTTATTAGAAAACGAGATTTTTGCTGGTTGGGACCATGCCGCTTCGCTCAATGTATCTTTTGTGCCTGCTTTTAGTAGTGTTGATAGTTTAGATCAATTTTCAAAAAAATATTACATATATGTTTTAATCTTTCATAAATAATAAATATTACTTTTACAAAAGAAAATGTAAGTCGTGCTTCTTCTAGCCCAATGGCGTGGGAGCTATTCGCCTAGAATAAAGGAGTTTGAATTCGTATCCATACTATTATAATTTTCAATTTGGGTGGGGATCGAAATTAAAACAAGACTGGATATTATCTAAAAAATATCTAAAAGGTGTGTTTTATTTTATATAATTTTAATATCATGTCATATTATTTAAATATTTTGAAATTAAGATATTAATATTTAAATAATAAATTCATAATTTTTAATAAAATTATATATCATTAAATTAAATAATTAATTTATTTAAATAACATTAGCATCAAAATTTTATTGAACTAAATATCCTTTTAAAATTAGAATAAATCAAATGGTTTTGCTTCCTTACGTGAAGAATTTTTAAACCTAATAGAAATATTAGCACTTGCGCAAGTGAATTCTGGGATGGGAGGATTGTTTTTAAAAATAATGTTTTTTAAAAAAAAGATAAAAAAAAGAGAAATTAGAAGTAAAAAAGTATAAATATAATAATTAATTACTACAAGAAATAATTTTTTTTAACTAGAGTTCATTAACAAGTAAAATATTATTACAGTTCTTCCAGTACTGCTTCAGTTCTTCCGTATTGCTATAGGACTTACTATTTTTACGTAATGAGAAGCCTTTCATTGTACTCACATCGGATGATTTGTCTTTTACAATGCTTTTAACTCTTCATTATCTTGAAAATTAATCTGATTGCAGTGAAATATTATCTAGAGATGTTGAAAACTCAATTTGAATATCTTTTAATAACTCTTCCGTTTGCGGTCCCTAACAAAATTTTAATTCATTATCTCCAGAGTCTAATGCCACTATTACAAATATATTATAATTATGACGCTCTTTATAAACTAATAATAATTCAGAAAGATTTCTCTTTTAGTTATAATCTCAAGAATATTCAAAAAAATTAATTTATAATAAAATAATATAAGTAAATAAGTATTCAAGATAAACATATTTAATTAAATAAATATTATAATAAAAAAAAGAATAATAATGAAAATAAATAATTAAATATAATTATTTTTTTAAAAATAATTTATCTTACTACCTTACTCATATGTGGCCCTATATTATATATAGATATAAGAGTAAATTTAGATAATTATATATATTTATATAACTATATACATATATAAATATATATTTATATGTATACTTTAAATACTAAACTTCATTACTTTACTCTTAATTTTCAAGCAGGTTCTATTTAAGCTGCACTTATTGCCAGTTGCCAAGTATGATGAATGCGATGATTATGATTCTCTTCTTCCAATTGGCAACAGACACTTCATCCACTTTTTATCTCTTCTCACTGCTCATTGATAGAGAATATCACTAGTAATATTCTGCAGACAATCAGTATTGAGACAATCAGTGACCTAATGTGATAGTGACAAAGGACAATAGTGATAAATACATAACAGTAACAGCTGATGTGAGTACTAGTGATATCCTCTATCAATAAGATTTCTTAAAACTAATTTTTCATCTGTAGTAAATATAGAATGCAACAAATTAGAGTCTAAAAAAAAATTTATTAAAAGAGAAGAAAATTGCATTTTAAAATGGATGTTTTTCCACAATGTGAAGGTTATTCATTTATAAAATTTACAAAGCATATTATAGTAAATCTGCAGTGTTTTTCACTTATTGTTACATTACTGCTACAATTCTTCCAGTACTGCTACAGTTCTTTCAGATTGCAACAATACTTACTATTTTCATAAAATGCTTCAGTCTTTTACTATGCTTACGTCAGATGCTTTGTCTTTGCTATGCTTGTAACTCTTTACCATCTTGAAAATTAATCTGATTACAGTGAAATATTATCTCGAGATGTTAAAATTTCAATTTAAATATCTTTTAATAACCGGTCCCTAAAAAAATTCAAATTTATTTTCTCTAGTATCTAATTTTATTAAATTGTCTTTGTCATATACCATAATGCGACTATTACAAATATATTACAATTATGACACTTTTTATAAACTGAAATAATTCGAAAAAAAATTCTCTTTTGATCATAGTCCCAAGAATATTCAAAAAAATTAATTTATAGTAAAATAATATAAGTAAATAAGTGTTCAAGATAAATATATTTAATTAAATAAATATTATAATAATAAAAATATTTTTTAGAATAATATTGAGAATAAATAATTAACTATAACTATTTTTTAAAAATAATTTATCTTACCACCCTACTCATATGTGGTCCTATATTATAAATATATGTATAAATTTAGATTGTTATTATAAATATTTATAGATATCTATATACATATATAATTATATACATATATATATTTATATGTATATTTTAAATACTACACTACATTGCTTGCTCTCACTTTTTAAGTAGGTTCTATTTAAGCTTCACTTATTGTTAGTTGCCAAGCATGATGGATGCGATGATTATGATTCTCTTCTTCCTCTTGGCAACATACTCTTTGTCCGCTTCTATCTCTTCTCACCGCTTATTGGTAGAGGATATTACGAGTAATTTTCTATAGACACTCAGTATTCTACCTAATGTAATAGTGGCAAATACATTAATAGTTATTGTGATTACTAGTGACATAATCTATCAATCAGATTTATTGAAACTAATTTTTTGTTCGTAGGAGATATGGAATGCAACAAATTAGAGTCTGAAAAGAAATTTTATTCATCATAATGTGACTATTACAAATATATTATAATTATGATGTTCTTTATAAACTGATAATAATTCAGAAAGATTTCTTTTTTTTTTCATAGTCCCAAGATAAATTTAATTTATAATGAAATAATATAAGTAAATAATTATTCAAGTTAAAAATATTTAATTAAATAAATATTATAATAATGAAATAGAATAATAATGAAAATAAATAATTAAATATAACTATTTTTTCAAAATAATTTATTTTACCACTCTACTCATACGTGGCCCTATATAATATATAGATATATGTGTAAATTTAGATGGCTGTTATAAATATTTATTGATATATATATATATATATATATATATATATATTTATATAATTATATACATATATATTTATATGTATACTTTATATATTAAACTCTATTGTTTTGCTCTCACCCTTTTAGCAAGTTCTATTTAAGCTTCACTTATTATCAGTTGTCAAGCATGATGGATCTGATGATTATGATTCTCTTCTTTCTCTTAGCAATAAGCTCTTTGTCAACTTTTATCTCTTTTCAACACTCATTTGTAGAGAATATCACTAGTAATCTTCTCCAAATAATCAATATTCTATATAAATAATAATAATAATAAATAATTAAATATAATTATTTTTTAAAAATAATTTATCTTACCACCCTATTCATATGTGACCTAATATAGATATAAGCGTAAATTCAGATGACTGTTATAAAAATTTATAGATATTTATATATATTTATATAATTATATACATATATAAATATATATTTATATGTGTACTTTAGATACTAAACTCCATTACTTTACTGTTACTTTTCAAGCAGGTTCTATTTAAGTTGCACTTATTGCTAGTTGTCAAGCATGATGAATGCGATGATTATGATTCTCTTCTTCCTCTTGGTAACAGGCTCTTTATCCACTTCTATCTCTTCTCACTGCTCATTAATAGAGGATATTACTACTAATCTTCTACAGACAATCAGTATTCTACCTAATATGATAGTGACAAAGGACAATAGTGATAAATACCTAACTGTAACAACTATTGTGAGTACTAGTGATATCCTCTATCAATAAGATTTCTTGAAACTATTTTTTTCTCTATAGTAGATATGAAATACAACAAATTAAAGTCTAAAAAGAAATTTTATTAAAAGAGAAGAAAATTGCATTTTAAAATGGATGCCTTCCCATAATGTGAAAGTTACTCATTTATAAAATTTATAAAATATATTATAATACATCTACAGTATTTTTCACTTATTACTACACTACTGCTACAATTCTTCCAGTACTGCTACAGTTCTTCTAGATTGCTATAATACTTACTATTTTCATAGAATGCTTTGGTTTTTCAGTATGCTCACATCGGATGCTTTATCTTTTGCTATGCTTGTAACTCTTCATCATCTTGAAAATTAATTTGATTGCAGTGAAATATTATCTGGAGATTTTAAAAACTCAATTTAAATATCGTTTAATAACTCTTCTGTTTGCGGTCCTTAAAAAAATTCATATTCATTTTCTCTAATATCTATCTTTGTTAAATTATCTTTATCATATACCATAATGTGACTATTATAAATATATTATAATTATGACGCTCTTTATAAACTGAAAATAATTCAAAAAAATTTCTCTTTTGGTCATAGTCCCAAAAATATTCAAAAAAATTAATTTATAATAAAATAATATAAGTAAATAAGTATTCAAGTAAACATATTTAATTAAATAAATATTATAATAATAAAAATATTTTTTAGAATAATATTGACAATAAATAATTAATTCTAACTATTTCTTAAAAATAATTTATCTTACCGCCCTACTCATATGTGGCCCTATATTATATATATATATATGTGTGTGTGTAAATTTAGATTGCTGCTATAAATATTTATACATATCTATATATATATAATTATATACGTATATATATTTATATGTATACTTTAAATACTACACTCCATTGCTTGCTATCACCCTTTAAGCAGGTTCTATTTAAGCTTTACTTATTGTCACTTGCCAAGCATGATGAATGTGATGATTATGAATCTCTTCTTCCTTTGGGCAACATACTCTTTGTCTGCTTCTATCTCTTCTCACCGCTCATTGGTAGAAGATATCACTAGTAATCTTCTGCAGACAATCAGTATTCTACCTAATGTAATAGTGGCAAATACGTAACAGTAACAGCTACTGTGATTACTAGTGATATAATCTATCAATAAGATTTATTGAAACTAATTTTTTGTTCGTAGTAGATATAGAATGCAACAAATTAGATTCTGAAAAGAAATTTTATTAAAGAAGAAGGAAATTATATTTTTAAATGGATGCATTCCCACAATATAGAATTTACTCATTCATAAAATTTACAAAGCATATTATAGTACATCTACAGTATTTTTTACTTATTGTTATAGTAGTACTATAATTCTTCCAGTACTACTACAATTCTTTCTGCCAGTTGTCAAGCATGAAAGATGTGATGATTATGATTCTCTTCTTTTTTTTGGCAACAGACTCTTTGTCTATTTTTATCTATTCTCATCGGTCATTGATAAAGGATATCACTAGTAATCTTCTACAGATAATCAGTATTCTATCTAATGTGATAGTAGCGAAGGACAATAGTGGCAAATACATAACAATAACAACTGCTGTGATTGCTAGTGATATCCTCTATCAATAAGATCTATTGAAACTAATTTTTGTTCGTAGTAGATATGAAATGCAACAAATTAGAATCTAGAAAGAAATTTTATTAAAGGAAAATGAAATTATATTTTCAAATAAATGCCTTAACATAAATGCAGAGGTCACTCATTTATAAAATTTATAAAGCATATTATAGTACATCTATAGTACATCTACAGTATTTTTTATATATTATTATAGTACTGCTACAGTTCTTCTAGTACTGCTACAGTTCTTCTAGTACTGCTACAGTTCCTTCGTATTGCTATATTACTTTCTATTTTCATAAATTATGTCTTTTATTATGCTCACATCGGATGCTTTGTCTTTACTATGTTTTTAACTCTTCACCGCCTTAAAAATTAATTTGATTGCGGTGAAATATTATCTGGATAAGTTGAAAACTCAATTTGAATATCTTTTAATAACTTTTTCGTTTGTGGTCCCTAATAAAATTCTAATTCATCATCTCCACTATCTAGCTCTATTAAATTATCTTCGTCATACACCATAATATGATTATTGTAAATATATTTATGATTATGACGCTCTTGTTGAACTCATAATAATTCAGAAAGATTTCTCTTTAATCATAGTCTCAATAATATCCAAAAAATTTAATNTATATATATATTTATACATATATATATATATATATATTTATACATATATATATATATATATATTTATATATATAGTTTAAATACTAAACTTCATTACTTTACTCTCACCCTTCAAGTAGGTTCTATTTAAGCTTCACTCATTATCAGTTTCTAAACATGATGGATGTGATGATTGTGATTTTTTTCTTTCTCCTGGCAATAGACTTTTTACATGCTTCTATCTCTTCTCACCCCTGATTGATAGAGGATATTGCTAGTAATTTTCTGCAGACAATTAGTATTTTACCTAACGTGATAGTGACAAAGGATAATAGTAGCAAATATATGACAGTAACAGCTACTGTATTACTAGTGATATCCTCTATCAATGAGATTTATTGAAATCAATTTTTGTCCGCAGTAGATATGGAATGCAATAAATTAAAAGTAGAAGAAAATTGTGTTTTCAAATGGATTCCTTCACACAATGAGAGTGTCACTCATTTATAGAATTTATAAAATTTATTATATTACATCTACAGTACATCTATAGTGTTTTCCACTTTATTGCTATAATTTTTTCATTATTGTTCCAGTTTTTCTGTATTGCTATAGTACTTACTATTTTCGTAGGATGCTTCTGCCTTTCATTATGCTCACATCGGATGCTCTATTTTTTACTATGTTTATAACCCTTGACCATCTTGAAAATTAATCTGATTATAGTAAAATATTATGTGGAGATATTGAAAGCCTAATTTGAATATCTTTTAATAATTCTTTCGTTTGCGGTCCCTAACGAAATTCTAATTCATTATCTCTAATGTTTATTTTTGTTAAATTTTTTTCATCATATACCATAATGTGACCATTATAAATATATTTATAATTATAGCGCTCTTGATAAATAGATAATAATTTAAAAAAAAAATCTCTTTTACTTATAGTTTTAAGAATATCGAAAAAAAAAAATTGATAGGAGTCTTTTCTCTTGTTATCTATCTAGTTATTCTGCATATCTAAAATACTGAATAAACTAGATATTCATGCGATTCAACAAAAATTAATATAATTTCAAATTCCAGAATTCTTTCAAAGAATTCTATAATAGATATAACAAACTTAATTATTTGTGAAAGTTCCTTCCACTCTTCATAATAGTGAGTATTAATAGTAATTCTCCTTACAATTCTGAGTTTTATAAGTCTCTTCATATTTGCTTCAAATGCGACAAACATCCTCTGCATTCCATCTTGTAGAGTGACTAAATATTGTTCCTTCAATAAATATTATAGAGCTCTTTCCTCATATATATATATAATATCAGGGATTCGAGTTTGAATGTCCTTGGGTAATAATATTATTACCTTATTTAAGTACTTTTTTCTCTCTTTTTTTCTCTATATGAGGGGAGTTAATATTTTTGAATTTGTATACGATTTCTAATATAAGATATAGATCACCATATTATTCTGGGTAAAATTTTTCGTATCATTGAAGAAGATATTTAGAGAATTCGTTTTCCTATTAAAGTTTTTTTGTAATATTATGTAGAGATATTTCCATATTATAGATATATGAGATAATTTCTTAAATGATATATATCAAGGAGGAGTTATGCTGACCCTTTGATTTTCTTTCACAGATTATTTTTCATATTGTATGTCTTCGAAGAGATGAGAATATCTGATTTATAATTACTTGCAGTTACTACCAGAGTCGATATTATGTTCTAATTATATTTGTCAAGAAAGTCAACATTTATCTTTCTTTTCTTGAAAATTATATCTTATTTACATGTCTTTGGAGAACTAATATTATGAAATAACATCTTCCTTTTCATGGATTGGTCATTCTTCCTGCAATTATACAAAAAAATATTTCATATATTTTCTTTAGAAAAAAAATCAGATAGAATATTAGTAAATTCAGAATTAAAAAAATTTCAAAAGAGTATTTATCTAGTTGTAATAACTATCTTATTCTCTGACTATTATTATCATATTTTTTATTTTTTATATAATGAAATAATCTTTTGTTATTGGTTATTATATAAAACTTAGTAGATAACAACTAAAATTTAAAGTATCTAATAGATATTAAAATAGCGATGAATTTTTTTTCATATGTGGAATAATTTATTTCTAGCTTTGTAAATTTTTCTGATGTATATCTAACAATTTCTTTTTTATCAGTTACTAATACTCTTGCCCAATAAAAATTATTAGCATTAGTTTAGAGTATTAATTTATCTTCTAATTTAGGGATTATAGTTTTAGTTATTTTATTAACTAATATTTTGAGATATTTAATTTCTTTTTTTTTTTTTGTTTAATTGTATTTTTATTTTGTCAGTTTTTCTTCTAGATATTATCTTTTTTTTATTATTTTTTTATGTTATTCATTGATATTATTTTTTTTCTTGTAAATATTTAGTGTGTTGGCTTAGTATAGGAAAATATTTTCTCTCATAGTTTAATATTCTTAGAAAATTTTGTAATTATTTTAAAGTTTTGAATGTATTGGGGAATTTTTTAATTTTTATAATTATATGTTCTTGTAATGCTATTTCTTCTTAGTTAATAAGTTTTTCTAAATATTTAATTTTTTATTTACATAATTCTATTTTTTTTTTCCTAGAATAATACCATATTTTATAAATAATTTTTTTACCATCTCTATATAGATGTTAAATATGTTCTTCATAATTTAAAAAAAAGACAAGAAAATTATTAATATATATCACAATAAATTTATTGTATGAGGAAAGTATAGGGTTCATTTATTTTTGGAATATTTACGGCACATTTTTTAATCCAAATGGCATTACTTTCTATTATAAATGCTCAAATGATGTAGAAAATACAGTTAATTTTTTAAACTTTTTGTTTTTTATTTTAATTTGCTAAAATCCTGACTTAGCATCAAATTTACTAAACTATTTTGCCCTGCTAATATCCTTCGTTATATTTTCAGTATTAAGAGAAAAGAATCCATTAAATTTAATATTATTATTTAATTTTTTATAATTTATAACCATTCTTACTTTTCTTTTTTTTTCAGTATTTCTTACCATGAAAGCGCGCGGGTGAAAAATGAGGACTATGAGAGTTTTCTTTTAATCTTAATTATTTTAGTTCTAAAATTTATTTACTAAATTCCTCTGTATCTTGTATTGAATATACTAAAATTTTTATTCTTATAATTTTTTTATTGTGCAGTGGTTTCAATTCATAAAACCTTGGGCTTCTATTAAAATGTATCAATGAATTATTAGAGAATTTCTTTTAGTAAATCTTGGTACTTGTTTTTATAATTTTCTATTAGTGATAAAGCTTCTACTTTATAATTTATTCTAATAAGTCTAAGATGATTGAAAATTCTAGATATTTTTATAGTTTTCTTATCTATAATAAATATATAACAGGATTGTGCATAGTAATAGACAGCTATTGATTCAGTATATCCATTCCTATAATCATATTATAAGTAAAAGTTTTACATATATATATAAGAAAAAATATATCTATATATTCTTCATCTGCTTGCACTTTTAATATTTTATTTTTTACATATTGTGTAGTATCTATAGTGCTATTTATCTTAATAAAAGAGACATTTTTAAATTCTTTGGAGAATTCTTTAACCCAAAGTTGCTCATTAATTATAATTCTAATAGCTCCTGTATCTACTAATACATAAATATAAAAAAATTTACGGCTCAAAAATTCTATTTTAATACATATTTTATAAATATTGATTAATTTCATGCAAATTTATATTCAAATTTTGTAATTGAAAATATAAGTAAATCAAAAAACTTATAATTTTTTCTTATTTTGATTATTGCATCTTGTTTGTTGTTTCTTATAACAATTTTTATTTATTTTCGTAATCTGATCTTGTTATTCTTTCTACTATTACTATATTACTATTAAATACTTATCTATTTTTTTTACGTTTTATGATGCCATAGTAACCTGTGCATATTTTAACACTAATTTCTGTTCTTATTTTGGTAAAACTATTAGGTTGTATCAAAATATTTTCAAAAGAATAAAATTTGTATCCCACTTTAATATCTTTGAGATATTTTACATTTCTTTCTATTTTATGAAAGTATTTTTTTTAATATTATTTTGAGTTTCTTTATTAGTTAAAATATTTATTATATATAGATTATATTCTCTATAGATCTCTTGATATTTATGAATTTTTCTTGAATATTTAGTTGTATTATTTCATGATTTATATTTAGTAAAAGATAATATTTCTTTAGTATATCTTGTCCTATTAACATATCAAAGTACTTCTTTTATCACTATATATAACTTCAAATTCCAACAGCTTCCACCTTGTTGGTCACTTTCCCTTGTCCCTCCTTTGACCTTGCTGTCTCGACTCAATGCTTTACACCTCTATTAAGCTTTTACTATTCGTAAGCGTCACTACGAGTGCAAGTGCTCTGAGGCATTATAGTCCGCCGCTTCTCCAGCTAGCGCCATTACGGGCGATAATGGTTGGAAATGGCGTAGTCTACCACCAGCTCTGATTGTAGACGAGTTTTGACTGCTAGTTGTCAAGCACGTCGAGGGGCACCGCTGCTACAAATCGTAGATAATTTCTTGGTGACATTGGTGAGTGATGCTATCATCTGTCTCCCGTGGTTTAATTTTTAGGTTCTATACATATATATAATATCATTACAAAGTCATTTATTTACAAAAGCACATGTCTAAAAAATACAATAAAAATAAATAATTTTTTCTGCCCATTATTAATAATCTGTAATAAAATAATAACAATAGTGTGAGTACAAATTACTCAGTGGATAGTCTTAACTTAAATGAATAAAAAAACTTGAAGGCTAAATAATTAGAATTTAAATAACTAGTATATAATAGTATGAAAAATATATACATTAAAAGATAACAAATAGAGGTGCTACAAGTCAAAGCTAGCATAACAAAGTGGAATTAATATTTTAAACATATAACAATAAAGAGACTCCAGTAGATTGCAAATAAAAGATATCAAGTAATTTTATTACAATTACATCAAGGAATTGAATAAAAGTTGATAAATATATAATGCACGTCAAAAGATGATACATAATCATATGATGTCATTCACATATAATTATATTTATATTGATCGATGCTATAATAATTTAATGAGGTACTAGGCCCAAGCCTAACAAACTAGACCTATCAGTTCTTTTGAGGGCTCGTCAAACCCAAATTATAGGAACTCGTTAGTCTCGCTTATGAGCTACATCAGATAAAAGTACTCAGTACGTTGCGCATATCGATCTATTATATTTAAAGCATACAAAGTAAGGTGTGTATTTCAAATATAATAAATTGTATATACACGATATCAAATATAAAAAGATAATAAATAAGTACATAATAAAGCAAATAAAGTGTAAATTTATAATAATGACAAGTCAATCAAATAACATAATATCCAAAAGATTTGAAGCAAATGTATTTTAATGGTCACAACTTCCGAGATGCCAAATAAATACTATACAAAATATAAGCATATTACTTAATTAAGTAAGAATTACTTATTTTAAGATGAATCAAAAGCAATCTAAGGCTTCAATCTTCTTCTTCTCGTCCTCAGCCAAACCTAAAGTTATATATATTTGAATTATTCTCCGCAAAATTACTTAATATAATATTTCTTTGAATATCTCTAGTTAATTTAGACAATATACACAAAGCTATATATATATATATATGTAAACTAAATTCAAATAAAATAATAGAATTAAGAATCTTTAAAAAGAAATAGGAATATTTATTTGTATTCAGATTTGTCAAAAATATTTTAAAATATTTAAGGGAGCGTTATGATTATGAAAAATACTAAAAATTATATTTAGTAGTATAAACCTTTATTACATGGCAACATGATTATTGATTTATATATATTACATGTAAATTATTTTTGACTCATTTCATTAAGATTCTCATTTTAAAGTTTTTTTTCTTATAATATTCTTTTAAAAGCTACTTATTTTTTTCTTTTATAATAATTTAACTTACATATATTATTATCAGTCTTATTTTAATATATATAATTTTTATGATAATTTAAAATTATATATCAAAGTTTTAACTTTGGTATATTAAAGTTAGTTTTTTCTGATTAAAAATAAATGATGTAAAATGAATATTATTTACTTATTTTATTTTTCATAAATTTAATTTATATTTAATATTTATTATTCAATAACATATATATATACAAAGTGATAAATTAATTAATAATATTGTTGTTATATATTGTACATATAAATTCAAAATTAACAGAAATCTATCACTTTTTTAAAGAAAATTATAAATGACTAGCTTAAATAAGTAAATTATAGTTAATTAATATAAGTTTCAGGCCGACCCAAAATCTATTCGTCACGTGTCATGAATCGAATCCGAGTCGACCCCGATCCGATTCGAATGTCTCCTGGGTCGGATCCAGGATGGGAGCAACTCGATCTGAGACATGCACTACAACAAATAAGATAATTAACATGAGTGTTTTAACAATATTAATTATAAAATCACTCATGTTATTTTAATTTAACATAAGTTAAAAAATTATGTCGTACTCATGTTAAACCTTTTCACGTTAACTATACTTTGCTCTAACATAAGTAAAAATTACTTATGTTAACAAATTATATTTAACATGAATACATGCACTCACGTTAATATTTTTAATTAAAATTATATAATATAATTAAATTTTTAAATTATTATTTATAAATAAATAAAATATTATATATTACTAAACTCTTATTAGTTTTATTTCAAGTTATAATTAGCATTATAAAAATACAAAATTTAAAGCCTATCAACAAACAAAATATTAAACTATTTATTAATTCATTACAAATAAGCATAATTTAAAATTTTTTATATTTAAAATATAAAAGACAAATAATGTAATACATAATTTTAATACTTTTCACATCTAAAATAAATATAAAATTTTTATTAAATGATAACTAATAATTAAAATAAAAAATGAGCATATTAAACAGTACATACATAAATTTAATAATAAAAATTAATAATGAAATGATCAGATGAATTATAACACAATTTTTACCAATACGTTAGTTTCAAAATTAAAAAAAAAAACATAAAAACATCATCTTAATCAGCAGATTGAATAATCAACCTTTTTAAAGCACCAATATCTAAATCCTTAAAAGCTGCAATGTCAGCTTTTATCTACTCAATTTCTTTCTTTAATTGCAAATTTTCCTCTAATAAAATCTTTTTTCTGGATCCTGTTGTATTTTTTTTTTTTAACACCGCTTCCATAACAAGCAATGTGTGAATGAACACGAGGGCCGAAGCAACGCTCTATAATCTCGATATGAGATGCATGAGGCTCTGCTAAAGTGGCTGCTACTAACTCCTCCTACAATCAATAAATAAAAAAAGTTATAATATTTTTAATAAATAGTAGCACATAAAAATCAAATATACTTACATATTTTTTAATTGAATTTTCATCAATTAGTGTATCTCCTTTTTTTCTAGTTTCATAAAACATTTCAGCAGGATTTGGTGGGAGTCCATGAGCTCCACCCTATTAATGAAAAAAATTATAAAAATTATAATGACTGATATACAATTAATCTAAATAATTGAAGAATATAGCCTTCTA
>JAEMOT010000523.1:0-70858 GCA_019297695.1 Apostasia ramifera | reverse complement strand
TATATATATATATGTATGTATATATATATATATATATATATGTATGTATATATATATATATATGTATGTATATATATATATATATATGTATGTATATATATATATATATATTCAAAATTTTTAATACATAAATAAATTTAAAATATATAACTAAATTTACGAGCATGTAACTATTTACTTAATAGATTAAACTATTTAAGTTTATTCTTTTTTAATTGGAGAAAATATTAGGTTCGGAGAGTTCGCTACATCAATTTTTCGTATACCAATTAAATGGTGACAGCTGACAGAGGGCGGGCCCACTGCAGCTAGTAGCTATGATCAATGTGCTTGTTATAGGCATAAAAGTAATTGTTATAGGCATAAATATATTTATTATAGGCATAAATATATATAAATATGCTTGTTATTAGAATTATAAGCATAAATGTGCTTGTTATAGGCATAAATGTGTTCGTTATAGGCATAAAGGTGCTTATTATAAGCATAAATATATATAAATATGCTTGTTATTAGAATTATAAGCATAAATGTGCTTGTTATAAGTATTTATATATATATGTGCTTGTTATTAGAATTATAAACATAAATGTGCTTGTTATAGGCATAAAAGTGCTTGTTATAAGCATAAATATATATAAATGTGCTTTTTATTCTAATAACAAGCACATTTATGCTTATAATTCTAATAACAAGAACATTTATATATATTTATGCTTATAACAAGCACATTTATGCCTATAACAAGTACATTTATGCCTATAATAAGTACCTTTATGACTATAATAAGCACACTGATTATAGCGCCTAGCTGCAGTGGCCCGCTCTTTGTCTGCTGTCATTATTTAATTAGTATATGAAAAGTTGATACGGCGAGCTCTCCGAACTCAATATTTTCTCTTTTAATTGTATTCCGAAATGGTCCCAAATTGTTCAGATTTTGTGTTATATTAAAGCATTTTATGTAAATTTACTTTATGATGCAACGCTTGAAATTTAAATTTATTTGAAATTATCACGATTTTTTATAACTTAAAATCATGCTATTCTTTTTTTTCGATTGAAAAAATTATGTTATTCGCAATCAAATTAATTGAAATTATAGTTAATTCAATATATGTACAAATATATATATATATATATTTAAAATATTTTAATACATAAATAAATTTAAAATATACGACTAATTTTAAGAGCACGTAACTAACTATTTACTTAATAGATTAAACATTATCACGAGTACAAGCTTGAATATAACAAGACTTTTGGAACTTAACTAAGGTCGAATCGATTAAGTAATCAATTTAGATTTTAACTAATTCAATTGGATAAACCATCAATTCAATCACATGACCTCATAATTATATCATAAATTCTATAAATATTATAAATAATTTTTATTAAATTAAAATTAACATAAAAATAAATTATGATTAAAATTTTAATGGAAACAAAAAATTTTCAACCATTAGTTAATATATATATCATCATAAAACATAGATCAAACAAAATTATTAATTTATATAAATAATTACATCAATTAAGTTAATAAAATATATATTACTCATAAATAATTTTCAAATTCACTCAATATATTTATATATTTTAATCGTTTCAATTCAATTGTTATTTTATATTTAGGAATGAACTATGATATGTTGTATGGTAGTTGGTTCATAATCGGATCGATTTATCGAGATTTTTTTTCCGTTTTTTACAGCCCAGAACTACCCGTCGCGGCTGCCCGCCCGCCACTCAGCCCCAAAGTCTGACCGTTGAGAAAAAATTGCAAAAGGCCATCATACAATTAAACATTAACAAAATTACCATAAAAAATCACATAAATACCCCTCCATCCTCCCCCACTTTGACATCCCCTTTTCTCCATGGACTTGAGCCCCGCAAACCTCCGGAGGCAGAAATCCTGCTCCTTCCCCTCCGCCTGGCGCAGCGGCAGCCGCCGGCGAATATCCAGACCCAGCGGGATATTCTCCGATGAGAACCCCTACGCCGAGCTTGACTCGCTGAGCTATGCGCCGTCAAATCGCTCCGTCTGCGGCGGGAGGCTCCGGTGGCGGGAGATATGGAGGAGGATCACGAGGGGAAAGAAAAGGATCTCCGATTCGTCGGCCTCGCTGGCGGCGAACGTCCCTTACGATCCCTATACCTACGCTCAGAACTTCGACGAAGGGTCAGTCTGGGTCGAGCCGGAGAACTTGTCCCGGTCCTTCTCGGCCAGATTCGCCGCCCCTTCCGGCGGCCTGAGGAGATTTGGGTGAAGAGATTGGGGAATATATCTGAAGCCTGATGGAAGCTTGTAATTAACATCTGGTATTATCATATTTCTCAATAAATTTCAAATATATATTAAAATTAATTAAAAAAATTATCCAATATATTTCTCATTAATGATTTCAAATATATATTAAAATTAATTAAAAAGTTTTATCCAATAATATCATATATGCAAAATTAATTTTTTTTTATGAGCTTGTGCCATCATTATTATATATAAAAATTTTAGTTTAATTTAAAATTCTAAATCATTTAGACTACAAAATATTTCTCTCTGCAAATTAATTAATTAATTAGTACAAAGTTGATCCAAGCAGTCTTAAAATTGTCATCTAACTTGAGATATATTAGGAATTTATTAGAAAAAAAAATTATTAAATTTAAATAGTGCATCATGTCAACTTTTTAGTACTGTCATAAAATTATTTTTGCTTGAAATAGATTTTTTTTGAAAAATTAACTTGGTAAAATTTTAATTCATTAGATTATTAAGTAGATTAAATTTTAATTTAGTGAATTATAGAGTAAATTATATCTTAATACATATATGCCCGTAAAATGCAAGAAAATTGGCTAATTTTGAAAATATATCATTCGCTAGGTGGTTAAATACAAATAAGAAATTTAAAAAAAAAGTTATAGAAAAGCATGCGATAATATCTATATATATTTGTGAGAAATAGATAACTATTATCAATAAAAGTAATCACATATAAATAAGAAATATGCATCTCAATTGAAAATTAATTGATTTTAATTAAGTTAAATGTATTTATTCATATTTCTATATGAATTAATTAGTTCATTTTGCGTCCAATAAAATTAATTGCATCACTATACTAATTAATCAATTTTGAGTTACTAAAATTACTGCTACACGTTCTTGATCATATTTTTTCTATTAAATTTTGCATTATTTCATGTTTATAAGGCCTTTGCAATAACATTTCGAAAATAAATAATTTTGATTTAAATAAAAATACTTGTATTTCTGCATGATTTTAATCAAGTTTTGTGCTAAATAAAATTAATCATATAAAAAATGAAACTTGTGGGACTATTATAAAAATCATGCTTCTTATTTTAGAAAAGGGATTGGATTGTATATATTCCTATACGTAACATCTATGATGTATGGAATACTTTATTCACGTATATTTATGTATATAAATTATCATATGCTCATAATCATATATATATATATATATTGCAAAAATCTTGAAAATTATTTATAACATGTATTTATTATTAATTTAATTTTTAGAATAATAATCAAGAAGGAAAAATTCTGAAAGCTATGATCATTTTTTTTTTGGACATGTATAATTGCTGGCCCTACGAAGTAATTAGTAGCGTTGACCAATTAATTCAAAGTTGAGATTTTTTGGGTTTAGAGTCAACTTTTTTTAAATTATATGTAAGATAAGATCGTATCATAACTGTTTAAATTATTTTTATGATATCATCAATTAATTAAAATGAATAATTTTATGATATTAAATATTTATTATTATTTTCATAAGTATTATAATATTTTTAATTTGTTCAAAAAATAATGATTTATTGATTCAATCTATATATGTGATGACAAATTATGAACTAGATAATAGGTTAAGTTTTAATTTGGTTGGATTCTTACAGCATTGATACAAAAGAACTGTGTGTTATATTTGATAAATTTATTTTAAAGTATACTTGATTTGATGATACTTAAAAATAATAATGCAAAAAGTTATGAAATTATTATTTTAAAACTTGCTTATAAATAATGAAATATAATATAATGTAATATGAAAATAATATTAAACTAAATATTCTAAGAAATAATAAACTTAGGGATACTATTTGAAAATAATAGACTTTAATAAATTTTTTGGAGCGTCAATTGTAAATTTTCTAAAAAAATTCCACCATTGAATATTTGCTTTTAGCTTCAATAAAAAACTGCTTTAGCTCAGAAGATAGCATTGTCTTACTTTATGAAAAAAAGTATGAGCCGAAGAAGAAACTTAACATGTGAAAATCATTTACTTTTAAGTAATAAAAAAAAGTAGAATTCAGAATAACAAATATATGAAATGAATCATACAATAAGCAAAGAAGGGATAAATTAATTTAAACTTAAGAACAAGATATGATAGAATGATAAATTATTCTTATTTTTTTTAAAGATTATTTGCATATATATAATATAAAATAAAAATATATAACATCTTATAATTTAAATTTAGTGAAGTGAAGCAAGTATATATATGCAATATTCAAAAACTTTTATTACATATAAGTAAATATTTAATTAGATTCTCATAAGAACATATAAATTATGCTCAAAATATTTGTTTAATTTTTATTTTTGAGCTATTTATTCACTTAAAATTTTAAATATTAAATATATATTTTTTATATAGGTATGGTAATGGGGCCGGTTTGGGTAGGATTTATGAATACTCATATCCGCCCCGCTCCACCTTGTTTCTTCTCTGTGGGTTAGGTTACCCTACCCGACCCACCATTTCATTATGATTTAACTATGAGTTTGTTCATATAAGATAACAAAGACTATTTAATATAAAAAAATAATATCATATACGTAAGTTAAAATCCCACAAGATTTAACATATTAATTTCATGAATAACTAAGTTAAAATAAAATATTAATTATATAATAAATTTAAAATTTATATGCAAATCTAATCCTTTTTAATTCTGAACATTTACAAGTAATTTTTCTAATTTTTAAAAAAATTAAATATTTTTTTAAAATAATTATAAAACTAAAAAATAACTATTGCAACTCTAAATATAAATACTTAAAAAAGTAAAATAAGATTACTATGAAATATAAAATAGATTAATTTTCATAAAATGCATTATTCGGATATCAGATTTTTAGAAGTTTTGAATTGCATTGAGGCAGGTACGAGACGGGGCAGGTATGATTGTCTCATACCCGAACCCACCCCATTTCATAATTGGGTCAGGCGGGTTGCGAGTCACGGGTGAAATTTGAGTATCATATCTACCTCATTAGGGGTGGCTCGGGACAATTTAATTAGGTACAAGAATAAATTGCCGCCCTTATAATTTTATAGTTTATAATTTGTAAAAAAAAATTTATGTAGCTAATATTCAAAAATGTTTTAGTAATTTTTTATATAAACACCTGACTTTTTTCTTAAACAAAAATTTCTTTTTGAAAATGTTTAAAAATTATTAAAGTCAATAAATAAATATTATCAATAATATTTTATAAATTTAGGCAATTGCGAAAATTTCAATTTTTTTCTCCACATTTCGTACTTTAGCTAATATATACAAATTTTGAGGGTAAAAAATTTATTTCACTCCTATTAAATTTAATGAAAATTGTTAATTAAAAAACTATGTTAATTAACGTTATTAAAATAAATTTTTGGAGTGTTGAGATTCAAATAAAAATTAAATACATAATATTAAAAGTTTTTATTTTAACTTAGATGGTTTCAACTAAGTTAATGAAGGTAGGGTTGTTACCGATCCGAGCCGAGCTAATACCGGCTTGAAATCGAATTGATTACATTTCGATCGAGTCGAAATTGACTCAAGCTCGATTGGGTTCGACTTCGAGCCAGCTCGAGTCGATTCTAATCGACTTCGAGCCGATTTCTATTTATTTTCGAGCCGGCTTAAAAATGAATCAAATCTTAATTTTTTTTAAGCTGATCTCAAGCCGGGTAAGCTCGACTCGATCCGACTCGAAATCGGCTCGAAGTCTAAAAAAATATATATATATATTATTTAATATATATTATATATACGTATTATAATATAAAATATATTTTAATTCGAGCTGGATCGAGCCGAGCCTACCCGGCTCAAAATTGGCTCGAAATTATTATAGAGCCGAACTTTTGGCTCATTAGTCGACTCATTTAGATTGACTCGATTTCAATTAGATCTAAAATCGATTCAATTTTTGATTAATTTTTGATCAATTTTTGATCTCGGATCCATATTAATTGACTGGTTATTGGTCCATTTGTGGTCCCATGTCATCAAAGTCCTCTCTTGTTCTTTCCCATACCTTAATTGACTGGTTAATTCTATTGGGCTACTTAATTTGGCACCCATGCAGAAGTAATGTTTGTCAGTATAAATTACCTTCGAGGTACCAAAAAAGATACGAAATGATATTTTCTATCTGTTTTATATATGACGCGCAGGGCCACGCGCACAGGTGGTGCGTGCTGATTGAGTGCCTTACGAGTGATGTGGTGCACTGCCAACACTTAATATGGGTTCGTTGGTCAGGCTGTGTGGGCCCAATGTCGAATTTATAGATCATATAAGCATCGAGCACTCTACATAGTGGCCGTCTTGGCTGAGTTGTGTGGGACAAGTGTAGCTCAACGCCTTTGACTGTTATGTTTTTTTTTTTTTCCTCTACTAATCTATAAATATATTTACTATATCTTAATACAAATATATCATTAATATATAATATTTATATTACATTAAAAATAAATATAACAACTTGATTATAAATCATCTAAGATATTTTTTAATTAATTCTTACTCATATCTGATATCTCTTGTGTTTGTACAAAATTTAAAAAATATTATTAAAAATAAAGTCAATCTACTAATAGAATTCAATAGAAAATATCAGTGACATAAATATTTAAAAGCTTTCAAATCATAATTTTATTTTTTTTAATTTAAAAGTATATATCTTTATTTATATCACATTAGCAACACATAAATAAAAATCATAATAACAATGATCATAATAACCATATATACTTAATATATATATATATATATAGTGAAATAAACTATAGCAATGATAATTTATGGTAAAGATATAAAATAAGTACAATAAATAAACATTAATCAAACATATATCTAATTTAGCTCAGAAATGTGTCTAAATTATTTTTCAATTTAATTTTATTCAAGAATAATTCCACTTAGGTCCTGAAAATTTGTCTAATTTATCATTCAAGTTCACAAATATCAAAACATGTCGTCCAGTTCACAATAATTACTATATAATTCACCAGGGCTCTAGTTATTTTTAAAAAACATCCAGGTTCAACATAATATTTTTCATTTAAAATATCATTATTTCATTAAAAAATTTAAATTAAATTAAATTAAATATTTTTCAATTACGATTTTACTCTCACGCGTACTGTGTCCGCGGATAGGCCGCGGCGTTCGAGCGTAGGCAGTCGGCAGCGTGCGGCAGCCGAGTCCTTGCACGAGTCGCCGTAGCGCGCCGTCTCGCACGTAAACGCTCTGCCAGGCGTGCGGCCGTGTGCGGCGGGGAGAATAGGCTGTGTGGGCCAGGCGTGAGACCAGGCCATGTGGGCTTGATTTGGGCCTGATTGAGTTAATTTTGTTGGTTCTATCTTTGTACAAAATATAATTAAAATAAATGCTTATCAAAGGTAAAAGATTAAGAGAAACGATCATGCCCTATGAGCTACTTATTGATATAATTCAACAGATTACCTACTTTTGAATAACTATTTGCTATATATTGAAATAATTCTTCTAATTATTCATTCAAAGATTGTGATGATCCTAGCCGTCACACTAAAATTTATCTAAGTTAGGGAAGAAGGAAGATTAAAATAACAGCAAAAGAAAATTAAATAGATTAAAAGCTACTACAAGAGTTCACATCACCATATCTTAGAATAAAATTAAACATCCAACAAAAGCAAATGAAATAGAACTACTAAAGTCTTAACCGAATACTTAAATAAATAGACACTCTCTAAAGAAAAATAAAGTAATAAACTAATTCTTCTCTTGGCTAGCATTCTCCCCATTCTCGTGATCAACTGACAGAGTCTGTTAGAATAGACTCGTAAGTTATACACTAATAAAGCCTTTAAATAATAATAATAATAATAATAATATATTGACATGAAATAATAAGAATAACAAACAATTAAATATGTATAACATAAATTTTAATTAAGTATGCATGTAGGATAAAGAGATGACATAACACAGTATGAACAATAATTTTAAACAACATAACATAGTTTGCATAGCAAATACAACATCAGCATATAAACAGAAACGATAAAAAAATATATAAGTAACGAGCAATTTTTTTTTATTACTTTCACTTTTATCTTTTGGGCTCGTGATTTCTCGTACTACGCCTCAGCTGTCTTTTACATTTTTGGGGATCGTCACTTCTCATGAATAGCCCTCCGTAGGCATATCCAATGGACGTCTTCGCGTCAAATATCATGTGAGGACCTCTAGTGGACACATATCCATAGCCGACATGTATCTGCTTTGGGGATCGTCACCCCCCATGATAGTCGAAAACTGCCGATGGACGTCTTCGCGCCAAATATCATATCATATGCTCGAGCTAAAGCAGGTGCGTAATCCCACAGAAATCACATTTAAATTTAATCCATTGTCGCATTAAAATTCTTATATTTTAATTTATTAAATTGGCAAGTCCATACACTTGCTCAAATATCAATTAGTCTTGTCAAGTATGATGACCAATTTGTGCACTTATTTACCCACACAAACAAGTACACTTGCCCTTCTAATGTGTGTCAAATTACAATCAAATCTCAAATCCTGTTCAAGGTTTGAAATATGTATGTAAATGGCAACTGTTAGTCTTCAATTGAAATTAATTGAAATTTTTACTATCTGCTCGATCAGTTCACGTGAAGAATTTTATCTGAAATGTGAAATATTTATTAAACAATCAAGTTATAGATTCTACATACTATAGAATAACTGAATGATACATCTCGATGCAAATATATTGAACCGGGTTGAGCTTTTGGTTCAGACTGGTTCACTTGTTGTAATACTGTACCGTAATACTCCAGGTTGGTGATTAGTTATCGGCCAGACGGCATCCTGTATAAATATAGCATCTGAGTTGTATACAATGGAATAAATGGGAAATAGAATAATCTTCCTCTCCTGTCTTGCTTCTTCTTCTTCTTCTTCTTCTTCCTCCTCTTACGTCACTCTATTTCTTTCTCGTTCAATTGGATATATGCTTTTCTCTTCCTGTGATAGCAATTAAGTGCAGAGCAGCGAAGGGAGGTATTATCAGCATTGGAGGGGTCCTATCAATTGGTATCAGAGCCGGCTTCTTGGAGGCCATGGTCGAAGGCAGACGGATGCAGGAGCTTAAAAGATATGTAGAAGAGGTTTGCAATTCTCGTCTCCAGGATCAACATGAAAAGATGCAGGAGATTCTTGCATTTCAAGAGAAGATGAAAGAAGTTCTAGCCAAGAAGGAAGAGTTGATCTGCAACATGTATGACTCTATGAGACTTCTGGAGCAAAGGTGTATAACAAAGACCAATAAGTTGCGGTATGATTTTGAGATAAGAGAACGAGAAGGCTCGGAGGCAAGAAGACAGACGACAGATAGAGCCTCTGTTCATCGCTCCCAGTCAGAATCTGGATTCTTGATGCAGTCGCGCTTACCCAAGCAGGAGTTCCCTAAGTTTAATGGAGATGATGTTAAGGGATGGCTGTTCAGGGCTGAAAGATTCTTTAGATTGACAGGAATAGCAGCGGAATCCAAGGTGGAGTTGGCGTCTCTGTACTTAGAAGGGAAAGCTCTGGTATGGCATTAAACTCTGATTCAATACCAAGAACTTGGGATGGATTGGTCAGAATTCAAAGAGCTATGTTGGAAAGATTCGGGCCTTTGTATGATGACCCAATGTCGGAAATCATGAAGCTTCGGCAAGAGGGAGATGTGCAAGAGTATCAAGAAACCTTTGACATTCTACACCTGAGAGCTAAGTTATCTCAAGAACAGGCGATTAGCTGCTTTCTAACAGGGTTAAAAGAAGAACTTCAGTATGCTATCAGGATTTTAAAATCACAAAATTTGAGGGAAGCATATCATTTGGCAAAGGTCCAGGAAGCATCAATGAATGCGTTAAGCAAGCGGTTGAAGGTTCCTTCAAAGGGAATTCCAGCATCGCAACTACCTCCCCTTCTGCCAACACTAAGTAAGGGATTTTCTTCTTCATCTATTAACTTTGGAAGTACTAATAGAAAACCCCAGCAGGAAAGAAATATAAGTACTTTAAGCCAATCATATATGGAGGATAGGAGAGCACAAGGGCTATGTTTTTGGTGCGATGAAAAATTTGTTAGAGGGCATAAGTGTGCAAAAAAAAGCCTTAATTTGATGAAGGTGGGTGAAGAATTGAACAAGGTTGTGAATGCATCTAAAAATGAAGAAGGAAGCGAGATTTTGGAGGGTAGCAAACAAGAAGTAGATTCTGAAGGGGAACCCTCAGTGCATATTTCCCTGAATGCTTTGACTGAAATTCCTTCTTTCTATACCATGGCAGTAGAAGGGCTAGTGTAAACACATAAAATTCACATCTTGATGGATTCGGGAAGCACTCACAACTTCCTAAATCTAGAAGTCTTAAAGTGGGCTGAACAATGTGAAGTGATACCAACCCAACAGATTACTCTAGCCACTGGAACCCAATCAAGTGCCAACTATATTGTCAGAAACTTCAAATGGAAGATGCAGGAGGTGGAATTCTAGACTAATGCATTGGTATTGGATTTGGGGAGCTATGACATGGTCCTTGGAGTTCAATGGTTGTCTACTTTGAGAACAATACAATAGGATTTCCAAAGGAAGTTGATGAAATTTTCATACCATGGAAAGATGATGATGCTAAAGGGGGCCAAGAAGGCTTACATCCAATTAATCAGTTGTAAGCAATTGAGTAAGAATCTATCTGCATCTTCTCTGATGATTCCTAAGCAGTTGTATGAACTAGAAGTTGGGAAAAGTAGGGAGAATCAACTTTCAACTTGGGATAGACAAGCAAGTAGGCAACGACAGATTCAGACGCTATTGAAGGTTTATTCAAAGGAGTTCAGTGCTCCTAAAGGTTTGCCACCAAGTAGAGAAGAAGATCATTCCATTGTTTTGTTAGAAGGGACACCACCTATTAATGTCAGGCTTTATCGCTACCCCTTTATACAGAAGGCAGAACTTGAGAGGCTGATCAAAGAAATGGAGGGGTTGGGCATAATCAGGGAGAGTCACAGTCCTTTTTCTTCACCAGTAATCCTAGTAAAGAAGAAGGATGGCACATGGAGATTATGTGTGGATTATCGAGAACTAAATTCCAAAATCGTAAAGGATAAATTTCCTATACCAGTGATAGAGGAGCTGTTGGATAAATTGTATGGTGCCGAATGGTTTTCCAAGCTTGATTTAAGGATCGGATACTGGCAAATTCGGGTGAGGCCTGAAGACATTGCTAAAATGGCTTTTAGAACTCACCATGACCATGAATTTCTAGTCATGTCATTTGGCTTAACCAATGCCCCATCAACATTTCAATGTGTCATGAATAAGGTATTTAAAGATCAACTCAGACGGTTTGTGCTTGTTTTTTCTTATGACATTCTTGTGTATAGCAAAACTTGGGAGGATCATATACTGCATCTGGAGGAAGTGTTTCAAATCCTTCTAGCCAACTCTTTACATGTGAAAGAAAGTAAATGTGAGTTTGGAGCCAACCAAATCAGTTACCTGGGATATGTGATATTAGCTGAAGGAGTGAAAGCAGAGCCAGAGAAAATAGAATCAATATTGCAATGGCCAGAGCCTAAAAATTTAAAGGAATTGCGTGGTTTCCTGGGTTTGACAAGTTATTATCGGAGAAGGATATGGAGAGATTAGTAAGCCACTAACCATTCTTCTAAGGAAAGGACAATTCCAATGGTCCCAGCAAGCAAAGGAGGTTTTTCAAAATCTGAAACTGAAAATGGTAACCACTCCTGTCTTGGCACTCCCAGCTTTTTCCAAAGATTTTGTAATTGAGGCTGATGCATCCGGGGACGGAATAGGAGCTGTTTTGATGGAAGACCCATTGCTTATTTCAGCAAGGCTCTGTCGGGAAAGCACAAATTACTGCCTACCTATGAGAAAGAGATACTTGCCATCACTACATCTGTTCAAAAATGGAGGCCCTATCTTATAGGAAATCATTTTCAAATCAGAAATGATCACAACAGTTTAAAGTTTCTACTTGAACAACGAATAGTAACGGAGGCACAACATAAGTGGCTAGTGAAATTAGCAGGTTATCACTTTACAATTCATTATAAAAAGGGAAAGGAAAATGTGGCTGCTGACGCTTTATCCAGAATACCATCCCTAACCAACCTGGAGTTATTTTCCATGGTCACAGGAATTTCAACTGAGTTGATGGAAAGAATTAAAGAGTCATGGAGTCAAGATGAAGAATTAAGAAAGTTGCTCTTGAACCTGAAGGGTAACCCTGGACTGGAGTTAGAATATAGCTGGAGCCATCAGCAATTAAGAAGAAAGGGAAGATTGGTAGTAGGCAAAGATGAGCAGCTGAGATTTCATATTGCTACTCTAATACATTCTGATGCTGCAGGTGGCCATTCGGGAATCACTGCAACCACCGAAAGAATTAAATTAGTGTTCTACTGGAGGGGAATCAGGAAAACAGTGAGATTAGTGGTGCGTAGCTGTGATGTTTGTTAAAGAAATAAGTCTGAAAATGTTGCTGCCCCAGGTTTAATGCAACCTTTACCTATCTCGGTACACATGTGGTCTGGCATTTCTATGGATTTTATAGAAGGGCTACCATCTTCTCAATATGCTCATTTCATTGCTATTAGCCATCCATATACTGTTGAGACAATTGCAAAACTATTCCTAGATCATATTTATAAATTACATGGGATGCCAGAAAGCATAGTTACTGATCGTGATGCAGTGTTTCTTAGTAAGTTCTAGAGAGAACTTTTTAAGCTACAGCAGGTATCTTTAAAGATGTCTTCAGCCTACCATCCTCAACGGATGGACAAACCGAGATTGTTAATCGGTGTCTAGAAGGTTATTTGAGGAACATGACAGGAGATAGACCTCGGGAGTGGGTGAAATGGCCTCCATTAGCAGAATAGTGGTACAACACAAGTTATCATTCAGCCCTCAAACAAACCCCCTATGAAGCTCTGTATAGGCAAAAGCCTCTTTTACATGTGCCATATACAGCAGGTGATTCTGAGAGGCAGTGGATCAGGAGTTGACAGAAAGAGAGACCATGAGAAGGGTTCTAAGAAGACATCTCCAGCAGGCCCAAAATAGGATGAAAGTTCAAGCAGATAAACACAGATTAGAGAGGCAATTGGAGGTAGGAGACTGGGTCTATATGAAATTGAAGGTGTATCGGCAGGAGTCTATCGCCCAGAGAAGAAATCAAAAGCTGGCTTCAAGATATTTTGGCCCTTTTGAGGTTGAAGCTAGAATTGGCCAAGTGGCCTATAAGTTAAGATTGCCGGAAGGGTCACAAATTCACCCAGTATTTCATGTGTCACTGTTAAAAAAAAGGGTGGGCATCCTTCCTACAGAAACTCATGTTCCTTCTACTGTGGGGCGTCAAGGAGAGGTGATGGAAGAACCAGAGCAGATAGTGGGACGTAGATTGATTTTGAGAGGTCGCAAAATTATACCACAAGTTTTGATCAATTGGAGCAATCAGCCAAGGGAGGAAGCAGCATGGATGGATGAGGATGATCTCAGAAAACTGAAGCTAGAACTGTCATGCAATCCTTGAGGGCAAGGATTTTGGGGGAGAAGGCAATTGATACATCTCGATGCAAATATATTGAACCAGGTTGAGCTTTTGGTTCAGACCGGTTCACTTGTTGTAATACTGTACCCTAATACTCCAGGTCGGTGATTAGTTATCGGCCAAACGACATCCTGTATAAATATAGCATCTGAGTTGTATACAAGGGAATAAATGGGAAATAGAATAATCTTCCTCTCCTGCCTTGCTTCTTCTTCCTCTCCTGCCTTGCTTCTTCTTCTTCTTCTTCTTCTTCTTCTTCTTCTTCTTCTTCTTCCTCCTCCTCCTCCTCCTCCTCCTCTTACGTCACTCTATTTCTTTCTCGTTCAATTAGATATATACTTTTCTCTTCCTGTGGTAGCAATTAAGTGCAGAGCAGCAGAGGGAGGTATTATCAGCATTGGAGGGGTCCTATCACTGAAGCCCGCATGATTTTGGTGTCAACGACAATGAAAATGAAGGATTTGCAGAAACTATTTTCAATTAATTATATTTATTTTTACTATGAGAATAAATTAAGACAAAAGCATTATATGTTACAGGAAACATAAAATACGGCATGGAAGCATTGACAACAAAATGAATTATATAATTTAAATAACATTTAAAAATTAGCTATATAAAACTTGAAGGCATTGCAGCAGGATGAATCACATATACAATTGGCTAAGCTATAAAATTTCATAAACATTTGAATATAAAATGGGCTAAAGCATAATTCCGTAAGGTAAAAATAAATTTCCAAAGAAATTCATGATCATTTGCATGAAATATTAATTTCATTCAACCTATTCAATTTTTACAATAGATTTTAAATTTATTTAAGCCAAGTTAAGGTAGAACGTCGAATTTACCATGATTTTAGGTTTTCTTGAGATTCGAAGAGAAAGGATCACTCCAAATTACTAGATCCGGTCCAAGGCGTAAGAAAACGTATAGATCGAGAATAAGATGAAGAAGAATCGTCAATTTTGAGGAAAATCCGGCTCCTCTCTCTCCAACGCGTCACTTTCTCGCTCCACTCTCTAAGCCGGCGGCGGTTGTAGAAGGGGGAGAGTTGAATTGGTTTTTTAGGGCGAGAAACCTCTATTTATTTCTCTAAATAATAATCTGGGGGTATTTTTGTAATTTTTTTTAGCCTTAATTTAAGGAGGTAATTATGGATATTTAATGAATAATTAAATTCATTAGATTTGAATTTTAAATAATTCGATTTAATTAAATTAAATATTAATTTCAACTATTTTAAATTTTGAATTGCATAACAAACATTTAATATTTCCTATATTTGATTTTAAATAATTAATTTCATAAATAAAAATTAATTTTATCATAATAAATTAAATTAATAAAAAATCTAAATTTAAATTTTACAGAGATGTTTTATAGATAACTAATTATTCACATGTTAAAATATTTCAATAGAGGATATGCACTTAAAAAGACTATCAGCTACATATTGACTAATTACTTGTGTTCAACTCTTCTAAATTATATGCAGTATGCTATTTTCAGATGCACTAATTCTGCAGTATTATAATACAGAATGCTAGAATAACGTTGCCAGAATGGACGAATTTTTTTACCCTTTCTTCTTTCAGTTCTTTTACTTCTGTCCTGCAGGATTTACATAACTAGCCTGTAGATAAACAAATTTGTGTATAAGTTCTTCACTAATGCTAACTCTGTTGGAATTAACCATTGAACTAGAACTTTTACTAATATTATACGTCAAGTGTTAAGACGGAAAACAATCAAAGATTTTTACGTGGAAAACCGACTGGCGGAAAAAACCACGGCTCCTTTTCGAGGAGGCTTGAAAGGTCACTAGAAAAAGCTTTTCTTTAGGTTACAGAGTATTCCAAAGATTCTTTTTTTTTTGGATTTCAGCCCCTTTGAAGGCTGTGTATAGGAAGTATATATACCCTGATCCGCTCTGTCCAGTCATTTCAGCCGAATAATCCACCGTCCTAGTGACGGCTCTTTTAATGCCTGCAGAGGGCTATTACGTGACTTCTGCTGTACGACGTACGAGCGGTACGACCTGTCAGCGAGAAAACCGGTCCTCCTTCCAGAGCAGTACGGTTTCCAACGGTCGGATATCTGTCAGATCAGGTCTTCGTTTTTCGGCGAACCTCTTCGGTGTCTGACTGTTCGGCATGGAGCTTCTGCTGTTCGGGGTGATAAATCCCCTGTTCGGTGTGGAGGCCTTGCTTATGTGGTTTCAACGTCAGTCTCCACGTGGATGGTCCAGATGAGGAAGCGCGGATCCAAATGCAACATCAAGCATTAGCAATAGTGGATCTGCTGCTCTTTTGCTCTTTCAGCATAATTTCTTTTGTTTCTGTTGATCAGTTTTGGTTAGTGTTGCTATAATTTGTTGATTTTTTTATTAACATTGTTGATCCCACTGCATATAGGTCGATCTTTTACAGAAATTCATCTATTTTTTTCGCTTTTGGGTTGCAAGGATCTGAACTACGTACTGTAGCAATAGACTTCTGTTATTGTTGTTATTGTTATTGCATCTTTTATTTAGCTGGTGGAGTATCCACCTAATTTCTCAATGATCATGGCACATATTACACTGAAATTATTGAAGCTATCGAAAGTAATAATTTTCATTTGCGAGCAAAATCAAAAGTGGGTTTTAAACCTTTGATTCTAGCACAATCATCACCACTTAATGAGGTAATATCTCTAATTATGACAAAAACACTAGAGAATTTGTACGTTACATTAAAAAAGACACAGAAAAACAAAAAGAAATTTGTTCTAAAATGTACAACGTTCTCCATAGAGTCATTTTATGCCTACAGTAATGTTTGAGAAATAGGGAATGATGTTTTCAGTACCCTTCCTCAAAATTATAGCAGAGGTTTCAATATTTCTGCTAAGTTTGAGTTTTGGCCATGCATGTGACAGCAGAAACTGCTTCAGAAACACTCATATATATGCAGTCTGACCCAAATTCCTGCCATGCCTCTGAAACATAGAGCTTATTTGTCATATCTCCATTTGGGTTTGCTAGCACAAGCTGCAAACAAACAAAACATACGTCAACAAATGATCAATTACTTCATTCGTTAAATGAGTGATTGGCCTGCCAGAATCAAATCGATCCGCCAACCACGACCCAAACTCCTTTATCGTGTTGGTCATAATCGGACAAACCTGATTATGTCTAAAGCCCGTTTGGTTCATGGGTCTGATCAAAAATAACAAGTGGCATCTGAAAAGTAGAATTAGGGATGAGGGTTTGGCTTGAAGATCGATAGTCGTCTGATGTTCGTATTGAGCTTGATCAGTTTATTTAGCCTAGCCACTAGCCCTTATCGGATCGAATCACTTGACTCAATCTTCATTTTTTGAATATAATAAATAATATATATCATATTTGGTTATAATGTGGCTTGATTTTCTTAAGTATTTTATTTCTTTCTTAAAGCAAATTTTTATATAAATAACTCCTTCAAGATGCAGTCCACCGCATAAGATTAATCTTCCTTTTCAACTTTGACACCATTTTTAATTCCTAAATTATAAGATTAATAACAATTAAATTTCTCAAATTTGAACTTACATGCAATTAAATTCCTATAAGTTGAGCATAAGTGCAATTAAGTTCCTTCAATTTCCAAATTAACTAAGTTAGTTCTTTAATTTAAGATAATGTACAAATAAATCTATTAGTATTAATAAAAGGACTCAATGAATTTGATTAATTTCAAAGTATATCAATATTTTAGATAAATATAATATTTCATTGATCTAATAATTAAAGAAAAAATATTTATTTGATACCTTTATTAGCTCATTATCTAAATTATAAAGTTCACCTGTAGTGACTTCTTGTTGAGAGTCTTCTGCAGTTCCAAAAGGGCATCGATGCCACTGGTATCTATCTGAGTCACAGCTGAAAATTACATCCAAAATGCAATAAATTAATAATTTAATTTCAGCTCAAATGTGACAATTTTATGTTGATGATTCTTATGAAAATTATGAATATTTAATCATTAAACTCGCCTGATAAATCCAAAATGATGCATTTGATGCCACTCTCCTTCATCTTTAAGGTTCTTTCCTCCTCTTCCCTAACCCACCTCAGGATTCTGCACAATTTCGATAATGTTATCAACTAATCTTCATTTGAAAAAAAAAAAATCATCTTTTTGTCTCACTTAAGTAGTTTTAACGTATCTTTGTAAATTGTCGATGATTACAAATAAAATCGTGCAAATTTGCTTTTCTCTTTTATCTTGTTCATTAATTGCATTTATAATAATATCGTTATCTTACTTTTATCTTCTTAAGTTATCAACTTTCATTACTTCTAAATAATTTATATTTATCTCTAAATAACATATTATCGCAATAATATTAATGAACCAATTAAGCACTCTTTTAATATGATATGCTAGTTTATGATCGGATTCTTCTATATATATTTGTTAGCTAGAAATTTTACATAAATATGTCAAAAACTTTAGTTATTTACATTTTATACAGTACTCTACATAGTTAGAAAAAAAAAATATTATAAGTTCTTTGCTAATTAATTAAATTTTGTGATGCTTATTAGAATTAAGGGTCTTACGTGTAATTTTCATACCTGTCTTGAAGGTAAATAGTGCTGGCAAAGTAGATGGGGAACTCAATCCTGAGAATAAGAAAAGAAGGAATTCTAACGGCCTCCTTGTATTGTTCAAGGCTTCTAAAGCTTTGTGTTCCCAAAACGTTTCCAATGTCCACTATATTTGGCCTTGCCACAGACACCAAAACTTTGAATATCGATATGCCCACCTGCAAAATTTTCACACAAACACGACTTTTAAAGCATCCGAAATCAGTTTGAGACCACGACGTTGGCTGCGAGGCAGGATCAGACTTACGGCGATGCCGAGGCCTATCGGCACCGAGATGAAGAGGACCCCGAGGAAGGCACAGACGTGAGCCAAAAAGTCGAGCTTGTCGACTTTCCAGAGCCGCATCGCCACGCTGAAGTCGATGAGCCCGATGACGGAGACGATGACAATGACGGAGAGGACGACGTTTGGCGTGTAATAGAACAAGGGCATGAGAAACATCATGGTGATGAGCACCACCAAAGCCATCACTAAATTTGAAATTGCCGTCTTGCAGCCTGAGTTGTAGTTCACAGCAGATCGGGAAAATGATCCTGCATTGTGATCATTATATTTTAAAAATTAATTATAATCATTTTTATATATAAATAAATTTTATTAAGAAGTTACTTTATTAATGGGCTCAACCAGGTCTATAACACACATTTAATTTGTTGCCATCTACTCCATAACAATAATTAACTTTAGTGTGTTGTGCAATAAAAAAATCTCATCTAGACTTAAGGTAAATTTTACAAAACTATAATAAGATCAACGATGATATATGATACTGAATGCTGGCCTGCAAAAAAAAACATACAAATAAAATAAATATTGTAAAAATGCGGATGCTAAGGTGGATGTGTGGATATACACGAAAGGATAGAATGAGAAATGAGTATATCCAAAAGAAAATTAGTGTTGCACCAATTGATGATAAACTTAGAGAAAGTCGGCTTAGATAGTTTGGACATATAAATCGTACGGCGCCGATTGAAACTCCAGTTAGAAAAATTGAGTCATTGGATCTTGCTCATGTATAAAGAGGAAGAGGGAGACCAAAAAAGACCTGGCAAGAAACTATAAGAAGTGATCTTAATTACTTAGATTTAGATAATAATTTATTAACTGATAGAGCGCAATAGAAATTCATGTAGCCGACCCCATCTAATGGGATTAAAGTTTAATTGTTGTTATTTTTTATAGATAGTGATCGATAAAATTATTTTATTATATATATAAAATATTTGTATATATATATCTTTTAATTTTCCTTTAATTACATATTAAATTTCTTTTTTTTTAGTTTACAATTTACCTCAAATCATCCAAAATTAATATACTAGAAATTTTTAAAAAAGTTTTTTGAAAGATTCTTTTTAATTATAACTATTTAGATGTTTATTGCAAATAGTATGTATATATAAAATATTATAAATATATTTGTATATATATACCACTAGTTTTTATTTTTAGAAGATTTAAAGAGTTAAATTATAAAATTAAAGAATAAAAAATTTAATATATAATTGAAATAAAATTAAGAATTATGTATGTAAATACTCTATAAGTGAGACAAATTTTTTGAATCTATTTTACCTTTTATTACCATAAATTACTAGTACTTTTGAGATAGCACAACAAAAATTCTCATAATTCTTTTAAATGTTGCTTCCTTTGTCACTCAACAATAAAATATAGAGTACAATAAAAAAATAATAATGAAATATAGAGTAATACTCTGCCAATGATCACAAATATTAATAATATTTACAATAACTTGAAGTCGCTTTTCAAAAAGTAATGTGAGATGCGTGTAAATTATTATGAGTCACGCGTTGAGTCAGAATCCCGCTCAAATTTGAGCGAATAATTAGACCAACCTGTGGTAATAAAGCACGAAGCAAAGGAGCCGACCACGTTCATCATTCCCAGGGCCGTCATCTCTTTATTTCCATCGATTTGGTAGCTTTTCATAGAGCCGAAAGCTCTCCCCACAGCAATGCCCTCCTGCCATAAACAATTAAATTAAAACATAAATTTTTTTTATATAGATTAATTTATATGAAAGAAAATAAAATTTTTAACAAAAGTATGAAACTTATTTGTAATTATTACAGCTAGAGAGAGGATCCCAGTTATGAATCCTGTTTTCAATGAGAGGCTAAAATAGGGTCCACCAAGTAGTAACAAATTTGCTGAAGGGTGATTCAGCCCTCGCTTCAGGGGACCAACCTGATCAGTAAATTCAGATTATTAATTAATGATCACATTATTAAATTTTTAAAAAGCTATTAAAAATTACAAATATATATATATATATATGTTATTCTTCAATTCTTACCGTTTGAATTCCGTGATTATGAGATTTTAAGCAGAAAAGAATGATGGTCGATATGATCACAGAGATCAGAGGAGCTGTGGCTGCTATCAGAAAAAGATTGGGTCTCTTCTTGCTCTGTATCATAATTCATAATTGTTAATTCATCGTCGATTAATAGTATTACTTTAGATTTTATTAATCAGATGAATATAATTTGTAAATTTTTTAAATTGTCATCTTCCATCAAATATAAACTGAACTTCTACTTAGTATCACACTACTTTAATATTCTTTTTCCTATTTTTCATAAATTTAATGGGATTTTGGAATAAGAAATATAAAATAAGCCAAATTGAAATGTGGGTGATTGTGAATAACGCCTGATTTGAAGGAAATTAATTTAAAATAAAATAAAAAAAAAACTTACAATAATTTTGGCAGTTTGCAGGAAAAACAGGAAGGCGAAGCCAACGAGAATAGTTCTCCAGTTCCACTTTTTCAAAAATAAAAAATAAAATAAAATTAGCTAGAATGTCATATATATTTCAAATTCATATTACATTATGTAGTTATTTAAATTTTTAAAGTTCATCTAGTTATTTAATGATCATCACTGAGAAGTTTAATTATTGATTATTATTATAAATAAATAATATTTCACCTCGTTGACGTGCCCCAAAAAGGAGGCCATGACTGGCACAATTCCTGTTTTCTTGGTGAAATGAACGGCGCCTGTCAGCCCTTTAAGCTGCTGAAGAATAGTGATGACTGCCGCCCCTCCGGTGAAACCCATCAACGTTGGCTTCGATAAGAACTCCACCAAGAATCCCAACCTTAATTATTTCAATTATGAATTATAAATAATCAAAACTTAGCAGTCATATAATACTCATAATTAATTAGCATCATATTATATGTAACATGAACTGCTATGTATATGAAGAAGAACCTGAGGAAGCCCAAGGAAGCTTGAAAAAGTCCGGCGATGAAGGTTGAAGTCAGAGCTAGCTGCAGGTAGAGCGAGGGGTCGGTCTCGGGCGAAACCGCCTCGCTGAGCATGGAACCCAGAACCACCGACACGATCGACGACGGCCCGACGGCGAGATCCATTGAGCTGCCCATAATCAGATAAATCATTGGCGGCAGGAAGCTCGAATCTGTGACATTATTCTATGTGTTAGAATGCTATGAATTAATCACTTGTCATTATGATCAATCTCTTAATTAACAAAATTAAGGCTAATGGCTTCATTAATTAATATCGTTAAATAAAGGTTCCAAAAAAAAAAAATTTTTTTTTTGACTCACATAAGCCCATGGTGGGAGGCAGATTTGCAATATTTGCGTAGCTTATTCCCTGCAGATGTAGATGTATATATACCGCAAATTAATGAACACCATGAAAGCTGAAAATATAATTAATTATATATATCCACATGCAAATGTTGAATTGTAGCACTTATCAAAGTGGTACATATGATTGAATTATTACTTGTGGGATGGCTAAACTCGCTATAGTGACGCCGGAAATGAAATCAGATTTGAGGAGATTGAGATTGTAATCAGAACCCCATAGAATGATGGGAAAAAGATTTTGGAGAGCAAGAACAAGTTTTCCACAGAAAGATTTCTGCTTCTTGAAATGGTGAAGAGGATCGTCGGGGAAGAAGCATTCCCCTGCCCAATCCCTGAAGGCCGAAAGGGTCCTCTTGCTCTTGGGCAAGGGGACCTTGTTGCGAGTCTCCGGTGGCAGCATCGTGGTAAAGCTGTGAGTCACTGCAGCCAACGAGACAGAGTTGCAGGACTCAATATCCAGTACTGTTGGATCTCGATCAACCACGCTGTCAATTTTGGAGCTCATGATGTTTTTCGGCTTTTGATTCACAAAGTGTTTGATTATTTGCTTGCAATTACATACATTTATACAGAGAAAGAGATCAGGAAGGAAGAAAGAGAACGTTAATTAAAGGGCACAAACAATTAAGTTTACAGAGTCCAGATTCTTGCACTAATAATAAAAGATTCCAGGGAGAGGAATTAATTGGATGCGGCAATTTTGAATTTGACCCATTAGCCAGACCCAAGCATAGTTGGGTTCAGGTTACGGCCCACTAATTAATGTGTGCTTAATGAAGTCATCACAAATTAATTCTTGTACATGATTTTTGTTATTAATGTTAGACATCGATATACATCAATGCCGGCTACATATTGTTACATAGATCTATTCTGTACTGGTAAATTTTCTTTGTAAATTTATCGTTAATTAGCTAATTAAAAATTATATCTCGTGCATGCATGCAATGTTGACTTTAAGTACAAAACCTTCATTTGTCACAAATTAAATGGCTTTGTGTGTTAAGTCATATTTTAGATGTCATTTGATTCATTATTATCTTAGTGTTATGTTATTAATTTAGATATTATGATATCTAGATGTCATCTCTTGATTGATAATTTTATTCTTTAAATAATATAACATAACACTAAGATAACATTGAACAAAATGCCCACTTGTTTAATGTAGATATATAATGCTCCATTTGTTATTTCGATCAAACAAAAAAGTGAAAATAAATAAATCAGACCACAGCGGCAATATAGATTCGTTAATTAGATAAAACAAAAAGAATGAAATCAACAAATTCGATCCGTCAACCTGCATATGCTGTACTTTTTTTTATGTGTACATCTGGAAAGCTTGTATTAATTTGATGGAAGGCTCAATTTGGGTTCCTGCAAATGCTAGGATTTAATATTATTGTGATCTTATAATTTAAAAAACTCATGATTTCGTCACCTTTAAATAACAATTTTATTTTATGCATCGTGGACGTATTATTGGCCGGCCCAGCACGTATTTGTTCACATCCTGGAGTCAGATCAGATCACATACGTAGTGCTATATGATGTTGTAAATGGCATATTATGCATACGAGAAGATCACTCATTTTAAAATTTTCGAACCCAGGCGATTCTATTAATTTATTAGAGCTGAAGAACCATTTTTTACTTAGGTGCATGCATGTATATATATACAACAATATTACGGTTTATTTCGAGATGCAATACGATGTTAAAAGATTCATAGCAGCGGGACGAGTCATTAATGGCGAGTTCCATATCAAACGGTGATCCAATCATTTAAAAAGTGAAAGGATCGATCATGCATGCATGATCACGTAGGAATACGATTCGATTATTAGAAATAAGGAACCATATATATATATATATTTAAGGCTTGCAAATATCAATCTAGACTAACTTATTCTAGATCTAATCTAGAAAATTCGGGTTGGATCTCGATTTAAATATGATCAAAGTTATTCTGCAATTAACTTAAGTTTGTATCAGATTGAATAATCATTTCTTATGCAAAAACTTATATATATTTATATATTTATGTATATATATAGTCATAAAAATATAACGTTAATCTATCCATCTCTTGTGAAATGACCACAAATATTGATTAAGCCAATTAGGATTTTCTATAGAAGCTCTCCTCATTCTCACTGGCATGAGCAAACACAAGCACATTCCCTATCGCACAAATGACTTTCTTCACTTCAATTAAAGGAACACATTAACCTCTTCTGAATTTAATGTGGAGACTGATCTCTTCACTTTATCAAGTGAGTGATACGATAAAACTCAAAATAACTATCAACAAATAATAAATAGAACTTACAGCTTTTTCTAATTGACACTTTGAAACTCTAGAGGAAGTTGGATGATCACCAAATGAGCACTAAAAAACTTAAATTTTTAATAATCACAAACTAATTGCCCTTAATCAACTTTAATCACTCACCTCAAACAAGATTACCTCTCACTTAATTAGTCTCGAAAATGTGATAAAGGTTTATCAACTTATCAAAAACTTGAATACACAGATAGATGAGCTTCCTTCCACTGCGGCGAATATATATGCTCAAAGACTTGAGCTGGATAGAGGCAGGATTCACTAATTATTTGAATTAGAGCTGCATGAGAGTGTTTTGATCACCATCAGAAAGGACCCTTGTTTACGTGGTGACCAGCTTGTTTGGGTGGCCATTGTCCCTAAGGCCGCGTTTAGTTTGAAGATTGAATTTTAAATAAAAAAAAAAATTTTATTTCATATAGATGTAAAAGAAAAAAAAATTAATTTAATATTAAGAAATATGTAAAATATGAAATAAAGTTAATTCTAATATTTGTGTTCGTATTGGATGTAAAATAAAATTGATTTTTACAGTTAAAATTTGTGTTGGGTCAAAAAAAGCTCGAGCTAAATGAGCCATAAAGATCCCTATCTCCTAATTATATGCATCTCAGTTTACGTGGAAGGGGGCCCCTTGCTGGAGATTGGTGCTAGATGATACTAATACAACTAAGAATTTAAGCTATCCTTTATCGTTTATGCAAAAAAACTATCCCCACCAAACCTTAACGATTTTTTAAAGCTTGAATGTATCTCTTTTGTACTAATGAAGACTACATTTCTAAAAAAAAGTTAATGTAATAGTTTTGAATGCGAAGAAAATTTCTCGACTCTTGCTTCTTTATTCGAAACCTTATGCAATGGTCATTTAGATTTTTTTGGGTGAATTGAAATCACTAGAAATTATCATAAATTGCAAAATATATATTTTCCTGCTAAAACGATGACTCTTTAACCTCTTGTCCTCGAGTCTAGTTATTTTTTCTAATTATCATGCACTCTTTAAATTGCTCTACTTCATTTTTATGTTATGTCTCTACGTACTTTGTGTCATAACTCCCACTTTGATGACATCAAAAGAGAAGAAAGATTAAACTATGTATTAATGTTATGTGTAATTTTGTATATTAAGTGTTTTTATTTCTCTAAAAATATCATATTTGTTTATAGGGATAATTACCTACATGTCACACCATTTAGTTTTATTTATGCTTTACTCATCCATTCTTAGTTAATTACGCTATGCACACTTAAAACATTACAAAATCTTACATACACACACTTGAGTTAAAACTTAATCAAAATCTATTTGAAAAAGAAATATTGTGTTAGTAAATCATTAAAATTATATTTTTACCCTTAATGATACATATTTTTCTCTTCCTCAATACCATACTAAAGCGCTGATTTGTCCTAAAATCAATTCACGTCGCAGATGTCTTCTTCCTTTGCCGCTACCTAAACATTAAGATTTTAGGATTTTCACTCAAAATATATTTAAATATTCTTAAAATAATATGATGAACGGCTCAGATTTTTTGTAATCTAACTATAGTTAGGTTATTAAAAAATTATGATTACTCATTATAATAAAAATAAGTTAAAATATGTGTATGTAAGATTTTATAATGTTTTGAGTGTGCATAGCGTAATTAACTAAGAATAGATGGGTAAGGCATAAATAAAATTAAATGGTGTGGCATGTAAGTAATTATCCCTTATTTTTAATATTATAATGATTAAATTATGTATTAATGTCATGTGTGATTTTATGTGTTAAATAATTTTTTCAAAAGTGTCATGTTTATGATCAATACTCTCGTGAATAAATTGTATAATGCCTTTTAAGCAATCAAATTAAAATTTTACTTAAGTTATTTATGCTATTTATATATAAAAAAAGTTTTAGTTAATAAATAGCATAAATGCAACATAACAATGTAATGATAATTAATGAAATATAAACTATTGTGAACATATTAATTCCAACACATCGTATAGAGAGTTTATGAACAAAAAATGAAAATTTTAAAAAAAAAAGCCTATGTCGAGGGAGAAATTAAATGTAAAATAAAAAAAAATAAATACACCTCAACTAACAAGTTTATTATCATCAAAATTGGAGAGATTGAACTCATGTTAATTTTAAATCACTCGATGATGCGGTACAAGTCAATATCTTTGACTCTGCACAATTACTGAAAAATTTAAAATTTTTGTGTGATTTTAATTCACCTAAAATAAAATCACTTGATAACCTGCCAGGCTAACTAGATGCTATCCAATTTGAGAGAGAGGCGGCCTCTCTCTCTCCTCTCGATCGCCGCGAACGCGCGCGGCCTCGCAGCCGCCGGCAGCTGCACGGTGGGTCGCGCATGCTGCATGGGGATCGGAAGGAGAGAGGCCACCTCAAAGACTCCAATGTTATAATTTTAAAAATATGAATCTATACATTATTAAGCGTTAAACTCAGGGATCCGGGTGTAATTATTTCTTAATTATATAATGCATTTTTTCTATTAAAAAAATTTTATATAATGCCATTGTTATAAAAGGCATTTCAGCTGATACTTCGATTAGCCGGATATTATTTATATATATGTTATCATGGTCATCAATATTGTGCAAAATCGATGGATCAATTAGAGAACTGCCAAGATCTAAGGAAAACACCAAAAAAAGAAGAAAAATAGAAGAAAAAAAAAGGCAAGCAATTTTAGCATAAAGTTTGAGTATTTAAGAGAACTCACCACACTATTTTGGAGGTTTAAATTCATATTAAAATACTCAGAATAAAAAAAGATAGTTGCTCAGTAGAAATGGAACTTGCCTTAAACTAGAGTCTCAAGTTCGAATTTATATTATTATATTTTTTAATTGGGATAAGAGAAATTATGATGTTTAAAGGCAATAGAATATAAAAAAGAAAAAAATTATAGAAGTCTATAAAAAGGCCTCTTGTTTTGAGTTCTGGCTTAGGTGGCATCGAGAGAATGAGTTATAGGTATACTTGAATATTTTATTTTATAACATATCTTATAACAGTGTTGTGAACAAGACAACATCGACACCATTTTTCATCAAAAAACAATTGACGGCATTACATAACTTTATGAGAATGTGCTTAATAACGGAGCCAAAATCTCAGACCAGAGGAGTCAGGTGAGGCCGACAATTACAGGAAGGCATGTTCCATTGACTTTGTATCTTATTATTTACTAATTAGTTTAAAATTATTGGGCTAATGCATATTTCAAAAGAAAAAAAGAAGCACATTCAGGGGCGGATCGAGCCTTTAATAAGGGGTTTCAATTAATTCCCTTTAATTTATATTTTATAAAGTTATTATATAGAATAAATTGTATTTAGGCTTTTGAAGTTAAATGGGCATTGCAAATTAATTTTAAGTTTTTTAAGACTTTAATATTAATCTATGAAATTACAAAAATTCTATTGTTTTGGTCTCAATTAAGATTTAATTACTAATTTTTTATAAATATGTTGTATGATTAATCTTATTTGTTAACTTTATAATTTTTTAAAATATAATTTTAAAATATTAATATTATTTTTTTTTATTTTTAATGTATAGAAATAAAGAAATCAGAGAAATTAAATTTAAAAAAAATTAAAAAGAGTGTAATAGAACTTTGAAATATGTGAATAGTTTAAAGTAATAAAAAAATCTCAGGATCCAAATGAAATTTTTAAAAATTTAAATCAATTTACAACGCTCTTTTAGTCTCGGAAAATTAAAGAGAATTAATTGCAATCTCTTATTAAAGTCTCGATCCGCCCCAGAATGTGCTTCTTTTTTTCTTTTGAAATATGCATTAGCCCAATAACTTTAAACTAATTAGTAAATAATAAGATACAAAGTCAATGGAACATGTCTTCCTGTAATTGTCGGCCTCACCTGACTCCTCTGGTCTGAGATTTTGGCTCCGTTATTGAGCACATTCCCATAAAGTTATGTAATGTCGTCAATTATTTTTTGATGAAAAATGCTGTCGATGTTGTCTTATTCACAACACTGTTATAAGATATATTATAAAATAAAATATTCAAGCATATCTATAACTCATTCTCTCGATGCCACCTAAGCCAGAACTCAAAACAAGATGCCTTTTTATAGACTTCTATAATTTTTTTTTTATATTCTATTGCCTTTAAACATCATAATTTCTCTTATCCTAATTAAAAATTATAGTAATATGAATTCGAACTTGAGACCCTAATTTAAGGTAAGTTTCATTTCTACTGAGCTAGAAGAAGCTCTATATAACTATCTTTTTTTATTCCGAGTTTTTTAATATGAATTTAAACCTCCAAAATAGTGCGGTGAGTTCTCTTAAATACTCAAACTTCATGCTAAAATTGCTTGCCTTTTTTTTTTGTCTATTTTTCTTCTTTTGTTGGTGTTTTCCTTAGATCTTGGCAGTTCTCTAATTGATCAATCGATTTTGCACAATATTGATGACCATGATAACATATATATATATATGTATATATATATATATTTATTTATTTATTTATCTAAAGACGCGGATTATATATATATATATATATATAATATCCGGCTTATCGAAGTATCAGCTGAAATGACTTTTTATAACAATGGCATTATATAAATTTTTTTAATAGAAATATGCATTATATAATTAAGGGATAATTACACCTGGTCCATTAACGCTTAATAATACATAGATTCACATTTTTTAAATTATAATATCAGAGTCCCTAAGGTGGCCTCTCTCTCCTCCCGATCCCCGCGCGACATGCGCGGCCCACCGTGCGGCTGCCAGTGGGTCGCGCACGTCTCGCTGCCGGCGGCTACATTGCCGTGCACGTGCGCGGCGATCGGGAGGAGAGAGAGAGGTCGCCTCTCTCTTTCTTCCCAATCTCCTCACACGCGCGCGACCCGCTAGCTGACATACGGCCGCATGCGTGCGCGAGGATCGGGAGGAGAGAGAGGGAGGGGTAAAATGATAATTATAAAAAAATTTAATAATAAAAAAATAAAAATAGACACATTTGATAATTTATTAAAATTTAAGAACTCCGATTTTATATTTTTAAAAATACAAATTTGTGCGTTATTAAGTATTAAACTCAAAAATTTAAACGTAATTATCCCTATAATTAATGCCAGTTGTACCTAAAGGCTTTCAGCCTGCCCACATTGACAAATGACACATAGAATTCAATGTTTGTGCATCATATTTAACTTTTTCTAACTTATGCTGCATCTTTTCTCCTAAATCTATTGATTAAATTTTGGCACTATTGAATCATTATCCTATGCCATGAGCATCTTCAAGATCCCCATTATCCTGCAAATAAATTTAAAGCATTATAGCTCGATTCTGATAAAAAAAAATTTTTACCTCAAAAAATATTCATTGGTATCGTTCGAGTGAGATGTGCAAACCTAAAAATTAGGCGATTTGAGTTTTAAAAACTTAATTATCTTCAATTTGGTTCTCTCCGACAAGCAGTGCTGGCGACTCTAACACGATCAAAATTTTTTAATGTACAAGGTGCTAAAAGGTCGGTACTTTTCATCTAGCAACCTAGTAGACGCTTCATTGGAGAATATTTATGACTCAGTTGGGACGTTGAAAATCACGTATTCAATTTTAATTTTAAAGATTGAACTCTTTCAAGCTTTTCATTAAAAAAATTATCCCAAAAAGTTCACTAATTAAAAATTAATAAAAATAATAAATAAACCTTATCTTGAAATTATAAAAATGAGAATAACTTAGTTTAATGTCAAAGTTGAAAAATCAATGAAATAACAAAAAAAAAAATTAAAATAAGTACGTGCATATGACAAAGTAAATTGCAGAATCAATTAGACTACATTTGATATGAGCATACTCATGATTCTGTTCAAATAGATTTGAGCTGGTGCAAATTAGAACTTATTGAGCTTTGATATCATTAACAAAGATGCGCGTGCGTATGCTTGTGTTCATATTTGTCGAAAAAAATTAAAAAAAATTTAAGTCATTAGAAGTATACTCCTGAATTAATTATTATTATTAAAAATTATATTGAATCAAATGTCATTGTAATTAAAGTTTTCATGATTAAATGAATATAAGGTTTGACGAATTAATATGTAAATAATTTAGAAAATTAAAGAATGTATCTATAATTATCTTAAAGTACTTTTTTGACTTCGTCATAAATTAAAAGCATAACTCTTAAGGAAAGCTACTGAAATACAACATGACACATAAATTAATATGCAGTTTGATACATGCATGTATTTTTGAAAATTGGTTTGATACAAAGATTATATTTTTGAAAATTTTTATTTTTTTGCATTAAAATAAAAAATTATTTTAATATTATATGATGTTAAATAAAATAATTTTATTATGAAAATTATGTTAAATTAAAAATTTATAATTTTGTAAGACTTCAGAGTGATATATATATATATATATATATATATATTATTTTAATTTTTAATTAAACAGCTAATATTTTGTGTTTAAAGTGTATTTTAATTAAATGCTCCAATAAAAAAATGGTGAAGATGAAGATATTTAGCACAAAGCATCACTTTTATATTCAAATGCAACATTTTCTAATAAAATCACAGTTTTCACCAAGTGGGACCCAATTGAAAAGTGGAGTATGATGCGGCGGATCGTCCTGAAATTATATAACAAATACCTTTGGAACCCAGTTGCACCTGATTTAAATAATGTTCAGTTATATCGGACCCAGATATAATTTCCTTATTACGATAATAGTATTGAGCTCGCAGTCAAAGGCACGGTATTAGTGTCGTAAGATTTCCACTTTGTCAACCCCTCAATTACACTATTTACATATTTAACCTTACAACATTTTATTTGATAAAAAAATATAATTACAATTTTCATTTTTTCCATGACAGAGCACCAATCCTCCATCGATCACTGTAATTCATACGTCACGGTCTTCTTTGAGGTTCTCTTCCACTCGATCGATGACTGTAAATATATTTAATTTAATAGAGCAACAATATTTCATCAAAATTGCTTATATATATTTTAAATATATAATAATTTGTTAGAATAATTATCTACATGCCACACAATTTAATTTTATTTATGCTTTATCTATCTATTCTTAGTTAATTACGCTATGCACACTCAAAATATTATAAAATCTTATATACACACATTTTAATTTTTTTTATTATAATGAGTAATCATAATTTTTCAATAACCTAATTATAGTTAGATTACAAAAAATTTAAGCGGTTCATCATATTATTTTAAGAATATTTAAATATATTTTGAGTGAAAATTCTAAAAATAAAATGTTTAGGTAGCCACAAAGGAAGAAGACATCCGTGACGTGAATTAATTTTAGGACAAATCAACGCTTTAGGTAGTATTGAGGAAGAGAAAAATATATAATATTAAGAGTAAAAATATAACTTTAATGATTTACTAATAAAATATTTTTTTTCAAATAGATTTTGATTAAGTTTTAACTCAAATGTGTGTATATAAGATTTTATAATATTTTGAGTTTGCATAATATAATTAATTAAGAATGAATAGGTAAGACATAAATAAAACTAAATTGTATGACATGTACGTAATTATCCCCAATTTTTTTGTAGTTTCGTAATTAGCTATAAGTTATTATTCTGAGTCATAGATTATATGTATTATTAATTAAATATTTGAGAAAATTACCGATTATATATATATATATATATATGCCTCTCTTTATAATTTTATGCTGTTCTTCAAGTGGAGTTTTTTTAATCAACTATTACTCGTTGATTCTCTAATTAATATTTGGCATCAACCTTATTTATTTTATATGTAATTTTTAAAAGTAGTTTTATTCTAAGTATGTGTAACATTATGTGAATCTCATTTATTTATTTATATTATTAAATATCTAGGATATATAAATAGACATAATAATTTAGGGTATTAAAAAAATTAAGTTTTTTTTTCATTTATTTATTTTGTTTTCAATTTATGAAATGTGAATCTTAATCAGTTGTACAAATATATACATTATTCATTGTACATACAGTCATGGTCTAAATTTGTCTTGTGATTTCTAAGTTATTTTTATTGTAAATTTATATCTCTCTGGTTTTTTTGTGACGTTTGAGAACTTGTTCAAAGTAAAATTGAATTAATTTTAAAATTAAATAAATATGATATATATATATATATATATATATATATATGTATATCACATATTTTTAAATGTACTTAACTATATAACACTTAAAAAATATTTTATTTACATGCATGATAGGGGTCGTAATTCGAGTTAGTAGGTAATTGGGTCCAAGTTAACTTATTTATACTTGAACCAAATTTGATCTGTTTATTATTAAATAAGTACTGCATTAAGTTTTGTACTCGACTCATTTAATAAACGGGCTATCTGACTTGCAAACACGCTTATCATAATTTTTAAAGTATTATAATATTATAATATAATAAATTTAATAAATTTTATTTTAAGTCAATATAATCATAACATTTAATTAAGGACAATAAAAATATAACTAAATTATGTAACAGATGTCTAATGATTAATATTGAATAAACATAAAATATGTATCAATTTTGATAAATATGTCACTGGCGGATCATAATCGAGTTAACTCACCAACTCGTATTGTGCCCTTTTAGATGGGTCAAATTTGAGTTAACTTGTTTATGATCCATACTCATATAAGTTAGCTGGACTCCTTGGTTCCTTCGGAGTTCGGACGAGCTACGTTCTCCGCCGCCTTCCCTCCTAGTTGCCCTCTGAAACCCTCGCCCCTAGCCTCTCCGGCGACGGAAGATCTGGGCATTTGGAGGACACAGTGAACAATTTGCAGATGGGCAGGCCTAAAAGAACTGGTTTCAATTCCTCCAGTCTATAACATTGCCAGTAATCTATCTGGGGGATTGGACTTGTTATTTAGGCGATGGGCTACCAAAAAGGCTGCAGGATCTACTAAAAATGGCAGAAATTCCAACCCCAAATTTCTTGGTGTGAAAAAATTTGGTGGGGAGGTGAGATTTCTGATCAACTAACACTTATTTCATTCCATGTTGTTCGCATATCAACTAATTGGGATTAATTCAACTGATTCATACTTGCACTAGTAATGGAATGTTTCTCATCAAAAAAAAAAAAAAAAAAAAGTTAGCTGGACTTTCAGATTGAGTCAAGAATTATTACCCCTTGATGCAATATCTTTATTATAAAAATCACATACGATTTTGATAGAAAATAAAATTTTCATAATTTATAAGGAGATAGTGAAATATATTTTAAAATGTCATGCACATATTGTCCTATAAACTAATTATATAGAATATAAGTTTCATAATTGAATTTAAATTAATAAAAAAATAGAAAAATTTTGATTTGGTGAACGAAACCGACAGCATGACTGTGCCTACACACACGATCTTACGTCAGCGAATCAACATAATATTATCTCTAAATTAATTTCTTTCAAAAAAAAAAAAACAAAAAAAGATTGCTTTCACACATAAATGATAAATGGCCGTATTTTTTAACATAATAAAAATAAAAAAATTATATTTGTCGCTGAAAAAATCATTATTTTCAAATGAACCCCTAAAATTTATTATTTTTATTCATTTATTATTTTTAGACGGCTTCTCCTTTTAAGGTAAATTTATAGGTAATATTTTACCTTTAAAGTTAAATAAAAATGCTACATAAAAATAATAAATTTTAAAAATATTAAGTGAAAATAATGTATATTTGGGGGTGACTGATGTAAATTTTCTTAAAAAAATTGACATCTGTCATACTCAAAATTTTTTTTTTTACAAATAGTATCTCCTAAGTTAAATATTTACAGATATATCCTCTAAGTTCAATATTTACAAATGACACCCCCAAATAAAAGTTAAAATAGAAGTGTTGACTATAAAAATAGAGGGTACTGTCTGTAAATATTGAACTTAGGAAGTGCGACATATAAATATTTGACTTAGGGAGATACCTCCCGTGAAAAAATCTAGCTTCTTCGAAAGTAACAAATATAAATTTTTCTAAAAAATAATAATACAATATGACGCTTAGGGTCACATATTAATATTAACAAGGAATAATTACCTACATGCCACACAATTTAGTTTTATTTATGTTTTACCCATCCATTCTTAGTTAATTACGCTATGCTCACTCAAAACATTATAAAATCTTACATACAATCATTTTAACTTATTTCTATTATAATGAGTAACCATAATTTTTCAATAACCTAACTATAATTAAATTACAAAAAAATTGAGCCATTCATCATATTATTTTAAAGATATTTAAATATATTTTGAGTGAAAATTCTAAAACCTTAATGTTTAGGTGGCGATAAAGGAATAGGACATCCGCGATGTGAATTAATTTTAGGATAATTTAGAAAGAGAAAAATATATACTATTAAGAATAAAAATATAATTTTAATGATTTACTAACAGAATATTTTTTTTTTCAAATAAATTTTGATTAAGTTTTAACTCAAATGTGTGTATGTAATATTTTGTAATGTTTTGAATTTACATAGTGTAATTAATTAAAAATGAATAAATAAAATATAAATAAAATTAAATTATATGACATGTATTTAATTATTCCCATTAATAAATAGGACTAGTGGTACGTGCAGCAAACCACATCACTGCAATATGGAGAAAAAAAAAAAAAAAACGCCAACCACATAACTTTATTTTTAGTATAATTTTTATTGAGATATTTTTTCTTAAATTGTATTTCATTTATTTATCAAGGTCTCCTTTATTTATTTATTTATTTTATTAAAAGATCTCCTTTAATTAATTAAGTCATGTACGTACTAAGTTGATTCGAGCATAGTTGGCCGGCCAAATATTAATTAATTGAGGGCGACATAATATATTTAACATGCATAAGAGTTTGGTTTCAAAAAATATCATTTTCATACAAAAAAAAATTTAACATTAAAGTTTATAGAAAGAGGTCATGATATTTCTAAAAAATGCAAAAAAGAAAAAACAGCAATGAAATTTAAATAAAATTAAGACGCCATAAGATTTATTTTAAAAGCACTACAATGTACATGCAAGAAAAAATACAATAATATTTTAAACCAGGCTGGTAGAGTACTACATAGCTCTAATTTATATCGCATTTTTTTATTTTAATCAGTTATTTTAATCCATTAAATAAAAAAAAATACTGTAGTTTGTTTGAAATACAACAAAAATCGTGAAAAGAAAGAGGGGTAATTAGCGATTTGGAGTCACATGAGTAGATAGTAGGCATTTTCATTCAATCTTAAGCTTAATATATCATTTAAATTCTTAAGATTAATATATCATTTTCATTTGGTCTTAAGATAATAACAAGTAGGTCTATGAATTTTTAGAAATTTTTAATGAGACTTTAAAATTAACATTAATATTTCAATTAGGTCTCCTATTAAAAAAAAAAATCAATTATGTCTTTTCATTAAATAAATTAAAAAAAAACTTAAAATTATTATAATGTTATTCTTGGAGGGCCTCTGGTTATCTATCATTCTACTGAGTAAATGACTCATTTTTTTGAACATTAGTATAAAAGAATTTGATACCACTATTGCTGATATATTAGAAAATTATATACATAAATTATATTCTATAGTTAAAAGTATTAATACAGTTTCTATAAGCTAATTTAATAATAATTGTCTTTCATTTGATTTCATTTTTTTTAAACTTTGCACCACGTACACATTTGTTTTATCCCCAATATTGTACACATTTCTCTTAATACATGCTCTTGACAGGCCAATAAATCAAACATAAATTTATATAATAACAAAAAATAATAATAATAATAATAATAAACACTGAATCATTTAGATTGATATTATGCTTTGTTTATGTATGTACACACACAAGAAATTAAGCACTGCCTTTTGAATTTTAGAATCCGACTTACTAAGGCTTACCGTATAATATTGGCCGCAGCTGTTGGTTGGCTAATGCTGGCAATCGACCACCACAGATAGCCGGCCACCGAAATACCCCGATAGCAATTACGGCCACAGGCCATCATAGGTGTTTTAGGTTAATTAACAATATTTTAATTATAATAATATTAACGGACTACACTGTTGTAATATTAAAAATTATAGGAATAAATTTTAAAGAGTAGTTATTATAATGTGAATATAATTTTTTAGAATAAATTGTGTGTAATTGCCCAGCTTATATATTTAATTTACTTAATGAAAATGTAGGGCTATTAATTGAATAATTAGAGAGGTGGAGATAATATGCATGGATAGAAGATCAGCAAGAATTTGAAACTAAAACCAAAGGTTTTTGTCTTTAATATCATGAACAGATCATGCTTAGATTTAGCTTAGAGGGTCTTCGCTTCAGTGTTATTTTAAAAGATATTTAATTTAATATTATCTTGATGTTATATCATATTATCTATTTAGTTTGACATCTTTAAATAATTTTTTAAAAAATTATAAAATTATTATCAAAAGGTGATATATAAATGTCATGACATATAGATAACGTGATATAACATCGAATCAAATAGTTCCTTAATATTATGTTATAGTTTTTAGATGTCGCGATAAAAATTACTCTATAATTTTATAATAAAACACCCCTTTAATATTTTTTTTTTCCTTTTTAATTTATAGTAAGTTTTCCTGTTTCTAAAAATCTAATTACTGTTTTATTTGACATAATTATTTGGGAACACCAAGTTTGTTTAAGCTTTATATAGAGCAAGTTGATGAAGTGCTGAATAGGTATTGAATAGTTTTCTCATATTACAGCACTAGAAATCTAAAAAATCCTCCTACAATCATAAAGATAACTATTTATAATTGAGAAAAGATAAGTGATAATAATTAAATTAGGTGAACTTCATTAATATTGGTATAACCTAATAATAAAATCATGCCTTAATGATGGCCACCTATCCTTGGCCTATGACCTAGAGGTCGTACAATAGTGGAATGGCTTATGAACCCACTAATGAGGGCATCTAGGTTAGAGACTTGTTCGAGTACTCTGTTCGAATGATACTATTCAATTGGCCCCTGATTATTCAGCTCTGGGATTCAATTTGATTAGGCCTTTAAATTGTTTGAGGGACTCATTCAGGGATTCATAGATGAATTAGTAAATTGTTTGAGGGACTCATTCAGGGATTCATAGATGAATTAGTCTTAAACTGTCATATGTTAGGTCACCCTGATATGGAATATTTTTCTCTCAATAGACGAGTAGCGTGTAGCGGGGTCTAAAAAGACGAGGGAGTTGAGTAGAGAAACTCCTGGTAGCTTCTAACATAATAGAGAGGCTACGAATCCTAATAGGTTTCTAAGTTAGAGAGATGTGCACAAAAATAAATTATTACACATAGAAAAGAGGATGCGAGACCTTGTGTAATATAAGTAAATAACACGATCTCAATTACTAGAAGCATCTTTTGGGAGTAAAGTGAAGTTTATAGTTAAGTATTCTAGAATGTATAATCTCTCAAGAAGTATTTTGAATTTCACAATTCCTTAAATGACGCTTTTAAATGATTTTATGTTTAAGTTACAAGATGTTAATATTTTTCTGTTATATGACATGTTATGCCAAAATAAGTTTCAAACATACAATTCTTGCATCTTATCTCATATCCACTATTTTCTTTTTGAAATTATGATGAAATCAAAAGGAGATAAATGTAACAACAGTCAGAATACTTATGTTTATACCTGAATTCAGCGTTGAATCTTAGCTGTACATGTAATATCTGAAGGCTCACTTTACTTATTATCGTGCACGATATTCCGTTCATCGGTCACTATATTTGATTGATCATGCTTTATTTTCGCAAATCTCCAATCTCGAATATAATATTTGGGTATCCGCACCTCCCAGTAATATTAGCTACGATATTTGCATATCCACAGTTGTTACTGTCTTAACCCAGTAGAGTTCGTCACACCAGTACAGCTTCTACTAGCACAGACTCCCACTAGTCATGCAAACTAAGGACTCACTTGCCTTTGCCACTACCGACAGTTTTTCTGGAGGTGACAAAGGTGAGGTCGATAGTATGGACCCAGTGGTTATAATATTTCAATAGCATGGAGGTGACGGAATATAATATTCCAATTCGAAAAATCCGCAGAACTTCACTACAGCTTACTTATATATACTTCTAGGCAGAGCTCCAAAGAGGATGGATCAGACAGGATGAAACATAAAAAAATTAACACATGAGATCAGAAGAGAAGACGAGAGAAGAATTAGATTCCCTCAAGAACTATCGGGGATAAAGCTTGTCTTCTCCTTTCTTCTTTCTTCCTGTAATGGTTCTCTGACCAAATTTTTTTGAGTATTAGTGATATTTTTCTCTTGACTCTCCGGTGGACATAGGAAAAGCTATTCCTGAACCACCTTAAATTCCTGTATATTTTTCTGGATAGTTACTATCTCTCTGTCTCTAAAATTCTGAGCTAGAATCGTTGCTTGCCGCTAATTAATTCTCAGGACTCTATCTCTTTCCGTCAATAACTAATAACTTGATAAAATTTAAAACTAAAGTAAAAATCAAGCAGATTATTTGACAAATTTTGAATTTTGGTATTGTATTAACTGTTAGTATATATGACAAAATTAAATTAAGAAGTTGTGAAGAATTTGACAAATAATTGGTATTATAAGTGCAGGCGGTCCAATAAAATCTCCTAAATAACAAAAGCCTAATAAGAAATAAAAATGCAACCAAAAGTAAAAAAGACTCCCTTATTTAAAAGAAAAAAGAAAAATAATTTTCTCAGTCATTCATTAATTACATTTTTTTATCCTTTTTTTTTATAGGACATTTTTTTATCCTTAATGAAATATCTGAGGGCAGAATAAATGAAGGACTTGGCCATATGGTGCTTCTATTGAAAATGTCAGCCACTTTTCAATATATATATATAAAAAAAAAAATCTAAAATATCAAAATTAATTTTGATTTAATTTTGGTATTTCTTGGGGGCTTGGAAAAGCATTAACATTTTAAAATTGAATTTTAATTTAAGATTAATTAAAATTGACCTAGGCCTTAATCTTGTGCCTAATGAACCTTTATGAAAAGATCTATGTATTCCTAATGTTAGCTTTTTTTTTTTTAATCAAAAAAAAATGTTAGCTTTTTGATGAGACGTAGCAAGTGAAACAAAATTCAAATCAGATATGTGTCAGTGGGAGTTATCTTTTCTTTTTTAGATTGGAATTGGGTTAGCTCCAAATTAAGTCTAAAAGCAAGCTAGAATTATTGAGTCAAAATATTATTATTTCAAAAACCTCAGGAAGTGATAATGTTTTATAGAATTTGTACGATGGAATGAGGATTGAATCTTAATTATTCGATATTTTGGATCGATATTTCACTCAAAAAGAGCTTGAGTTGAGCTTATTGAGCCAAGCCATGAGTCATATTTTGTAGCTCGTAATTTTATTGAGCCTAATCAAACTTGAATCAATCTTATATCCAATATATATATATATATATATATATATACCCACTATTTCTTTTTTTTTATATTTATACATTCATTTTTTTTTAATACTTATATCCTCTATTTACTCTATTAAATGTGATGAAATAAAATTGGTTTATACTTTCATTTTTTTATACTTACATTCTCTATTTCTTAATATAGTTAATTTATCGTAAATTTTGCTTATTACATATTAGTCTATTAAATGTGAAGCAAAATCACTTGTATTAAAATATGTGAGAGAAATGAGAATAAATTAATTTCTACATTACTTTATGTAAAATGTGAAATATATTATTATTATTATTATTATGAATTTGTGTTTGATTAAATTTTTTTCAGCTAATCTTTTCTTTGCGGTGGGTTGAATTCACGTCAAGCATTCAGGGGACAATAGCTAAGCACCGCACCGTGTGCACCATGATGGGCCCTGCACTCGACGGCAAGCAAATAGTACGTTCAGTCAGGCCAATGAGATGGCCTAATCGAAAGGTTCAGCCAGGCCACTAGTATGGCCACACCAAATAGTCTAACTAGGTCAACAACGTAGCCTATTCAAATCAACCGTCTGTTCCGCTTGCCGACGGATTAACCCCCCGGACTGCAAATTTAATAACCTGCGGTTACGTTGGTGCTCACAAGCTGCGAGAACTAGGATGGCATGAGCTTTCTGATTTCCCTTATAAAATATAAGCAAACCATGAAGGCAGCATATAAGTTATGCAGGTTCTCTTTATAATTAGTAGCTACATAAAAATGTCATGAAGTTTCATTCATAACTTTACATATAAAACAAAGTTTTTAATAATAAAAATTAATTTCATTTCTCATCTCATATGAGTTTAAATAAAAATATCAATTTTATTTTACCTTTTACATAAATATTAATAAATTAGAATTATTCCATATTATACGTAACTATCAACAACCTAATCATTCTATAAAATACTAGTATAATTTTATAATCTATTACACAAATATTCCAACGATGATATATGGTATTGAATACTGGCTTGTAAAAAGAAAACATACAAATAAAATAAATATTACAGAAATGAGGATGTTAAAGTGGATGTGTGGATATACATAAAAGGATAGAATGAGAAATCAGTATATCCAAAAGAAAGTTGGTGTTGCACCAATTGAGGATAAACATAGAGAAAATCGACTTAGATGATTTGGACATCTAAATCGTAGGCCGATTGAAGCTCTAATTAGAAAAATTGAGTTATTGAATTTTGCCCATGTACAAAGAAGAAGAGGGAGACCAAAAAAGACATGACAAGAAACTATAAGAAGTGATCTTAGTTACTTAAACTTAGATAAGAATTTAATAACTGATAGAGCGCAATGGAAATAAAGAATTCATATAGCCGACCCCACCTAGTGAGATTAAGGCTTAGTTGTTGTTGTTGTATTTCAAAAGACAACATTGACCTTAGCATACATTTAGCTAGCAATTGATTTAAAGAATAATTTTGTTTAATCTTAATCGATCTATTTAGCAAGGAAAAGCAATATCTGTTTTCTCAAATCCTATCTTGTGGCCAATTTTACATAAATAAGGTGAAAGTTTGAGATATGCATATAACTAAAAGTTTCAAATTTTCACGAGAGGCTCTATGGTTGGGACTGCTGGCCTTTGAATGCGCAAGAGACTCCTGAAATCGCTTCGCCAGTAGACATATAAATGCTCTCGGAGCCGACCTTCTGCCAGGCCTCTGATATATGGAGCTTCTCTGCCACACTTGCCAGAGGGTTTGCAAGCACAAGCTACATAATTGAAAAGAACAAAGAGAGAAAATGGCATTTAATATCAAGTTCTTCCTCAATTGAATCCACAGGAGGCGATAAGAACAAAGAAACCTCAACCTTAATCGAGTTTCAAATCACTTCTCAAAACTGGATTCGGGTCAACTTTGAGTTCAACATGACCAAGCAAAAATATGATTCAAATCAATTTGAAAACATTATAAGCTGCAGATATAATATTACACCTTATATTATCCACTAATATAATCGTGTATGTTGGGATAACTTAGCTAAGCCTAATAGGTGTCTCTAACTTCTGAGGTTCAGGGGTTCAGATTCCTCCCTAAGAACACAAGAAAATTGAGCAGGCTTCAATGATTTCAAATTGAGCTATGTAAGCAGGTTTTAAATTTCTACTTATGTGGGCTTGAAATCGGCTTGATATTAGCACTAAATAAAAAGAATGATCTGAAATAATTCGGAATTCTCTTACTTGAAGTGATCGCTTGGTGAGTGTCCTTTTGAGTTCTACAATAGCGTCGATGCCACTTGTATCTACAGCAGTCACCGCTGGAAGAAAAAAAAGGAAAATAGAAACAAATCCCAAGATAGATTGAAAGATGATTTCATTGAAAATCATACAATTTCTTGAATCCCAAATCTTACCAGATATGTCCAAAACTATGCATGTTATTTTGCTTTCATTCATCTTTGTTGCTCTCTCCTCTTCTTCTCTGATCCACCTCAAGATCCTGTTATTGGTTCCATTAAGTAAACCTCATGAAATGGACACTTGAGTTTGGGAAGTCTGAGAATTGAAGCATAGTACAGCTAACCAACCTTTCTTGAAGATACATCGAGTTGGCAAAGTAGACAGGGGACTCGATGCCAAGAACAATGAAAGAAGGTACCCTAATGGCAATCTTATATTGCCCAAGGTTCCTATAGTTCCGTGTTCCTGGAACATTTCCCATAATCACAATGTTCGGCCTTGTCACGTGAATCAAAATTTTAAATATGGAGATTCCTACCTAAAATGAATACATAAGCACTTCAACAGATTATAAACAACAACAATAACAAGCTTTACTTAAGCTAGTTAGAGTTGGACATATGAATTTCTCTTCTCCATTAAATTTCTATAAAAGTAAAGCTCTACGTAAGTACAAGTAAGTCAAGATTATGTCTATTAAACATATCCCATGTCGTTTATTATCTCTCTCCCTCTCTTTAGCATCGTGCATGGTCCTTAAGTTTACATACAGAGGCCTACAGGCTAAACGATACATATCATCAAATCACTTCATTTGTTCTTTCCCCATCATATCTCATAAATACCACACCCACAACACAATCTCCAACAAGCCACTCTAATGTGATGGCTAATCCAGAACTTCAGCACATTGCTACCTGATTTTTGAGGAATTATTAGAAAAGCTTACAGCTATTGTAAGGCCCATCTGCACTGAGATGAAGATGACTCCAAAAAAGGAGCAAAGGCAAGCAGCAAAATCAAGCTTGTCAACTTTCCACAAATGGATCAGAGCACCATAATCAACGAGGCTGATGACTGCCGTTATAATGATAACCGAAAGAATCACATTTGGTGTATAGTAGAAAAGTGGCATCAGAAATAGCATTGTTATAAGCACAACTAAAGCCATTATTATGTTGGAGACTGCTGTCTGTGATCCTGCATTATAATTCACAGCTGATCGAGAAAAAGATCCTGTAAATTATTTGGAATTAATGATACAAGATTAGTCTTATCTCTGATCTTGATAAGAGCAAGCACCAAATTTAACAATTTAATTCAAAACAAATATGGTTTCTGTTTGCTTGGACCTGTTGTGACATAACATGAAGCACATGAGCCTGTCATGTTCATTATACCAATGGCCATCATCTCCTTATTCCCATCAATTTTGTAGCTTTTTATGGATGCGAAGGTTCTCCCCACAGCAATCCCTTCCTGTTAAATTAGGAAGGAGCTTGAGTTTGCCATTGGGAAACAATTTCTTAGGAGAACAAGTTGATCAGTTGTTAGGAACTCACTGTGAGAGAAAGGATCCCAGAGATTACTCCTGTTTTAATAGCAAGAACCAAGTTGGGGCCCTGAAAGACTAACATGTTGGAGGAAGGAGGGTTCACGCCTTTCTGCAGCTGCCCAATCTGATAAGTAAATTGCAAGGTAGTTAATGAAGTCAATATCCATAGTACTAGACGTGCTTCATTTTCAGAACAATCAACGGAATTATATGCAAAAAAATGGTTTTTGGTCCAAGCAATTGGCTTAAATTCTAGGGACTTTTACTTGTATACTACTTTCAAAAGTGGTACTTACACACTACTCAAATCTTGAATATTACTTGTATAACAACCAACCTTTTAAACTTGATATTTACTTGTACATCACTTTGTATGGTATTCTCAAGCATAAATATCCTCTGCAGTTGGAGGTGATGGTCAACACAATTTTCAAGGCAGTACAGAAAAAAGGGCAAATATATCACAGAGTGGTGTTTAAGTAATATTTAAGTTTTGGGTAGCGTACACATATACCTCAGTTTTCAAAGTAATATACAAGTAGAAGCCCATAAAATCCAATTACATATATAATGGATGACTCTTTAGCTATTGGATCAAGTCCTTTAAGTCCTTACAGTGTTGATGCCATGGTTTTGAGCTTTGAATGAAAAGACAATGACAGTTGACAAAATTACAGAGGTCAAAGGTGCAGCAGCTGATACCCAAAAAAGCTTCGGCCTCCTCAAACCCTGCATCAGAATTCATTCATATAATAAACAAATCCCTTATGTTTCATCAGGAAGAAAAAAGAAGTCTAAATTATCTCAAGAAGATAGAAGCAGTGCTTGCAAGTTGACGCACAAATTATTAATAACTAGCTTTTGTTATTCTTATTCGACACAATGGAGTGTTTCCAGAACAGTTTTTGGAATTAAATGCAACTTCTCAAATCTAAGAAGGTTTAAATGAAAGTGATGACTGTAGTTGAAGGTGGAATGCAGCCTTGACCCACTTTCACTTTCCAAAGAACCGAGGGTGGTTTAAAACATATACTTTCCCCTTTAAAAGCTATTACATTCAAGAATTCATATTGTAAAGGAGCATTACCCAAAATATGCCTCTGTATCAAGAGAATAAAATTTCAGGGATAGGATGCTCACTATATGCCTTGCTATCAGTAGGAAAGCAAGGAATGAGAAGCCCATGACCATAGTCTGCCAAGTCCACTGCACAAAGTTCAAACAAGAAGTCTTGAAACACAAAAAAATATATGTGATAATAACATGAAAAACAAAAGAAGAGACAACATTATCAAAAATCCAAATTATTTATACCGTGATTAACTTCAGCCAAAGATTTAAAGAATGTACAATTTTGGGGCTATTTTTATTATGACATGTTCTGATTGATTCTTTGCCATTTCTAATAAGGACATGTGTGCCTAAATTTGGAGATATAGTTAATAATTAAATTGATAATTATATTCCTTTTGAAAGGTGTCATACATGAAGAGTATTATTTTTAAGTGTTTAACATATAATGTTCTCTTTTGTTTTGCATTATGTAGTTAGTTGCCTATTGTTTCAGTTGTTGTGCTCAACTGTATATACGAAAATACACACCTCTTCTCTGTTCTTGAAAACTGACAGCATCACTGGTATAAATCCCATCTGATTAGTGAAGTGAGAAATTCCAAGCAATCCTTTTAGCTGCTGGAGAGACACAATGATTGCAGATCCTCCCATGAAACCGATTAATGTTGGTTTTGACAAGAAGTCCACAATGAAGCCCAACCTTAAATGAAACCTCTCAACCATTAACAAGCTCTCTTAGAAAGAAACAGAAAATTGTTTTAAGACTGCAAAACACAATAAAGGACGCCTCCTTCCAAATTTCTCATTGTTGGAACTAAAAGCCAAAATGAAGAAACAAGAAGAAGAAGAGGAAGAACAAGAAGAAGCAGCACAAAATATTTATATGGTTCAATGAAGTTCACCAGTCTAGTACGGCAAACAGTGTCTTCCTATCTTCGATGTAGAAATAATGAAAGTTCACCCTTTTCATAACAGAGTTTAGGAGAATAATTTCAAAAAAATATTATCAAAATGACCTCTCAACAATGAATTTTACTTAATCCAATATCAAACATTTAACTCTATATATAATCATTTTGGATTGAGGTATGGACTATCTGTCTCAAACCTCTACGATATTGACACAGGGAAGTGCCACCCTAAAACCCCAAACGAGCTTAATGCAAAGATGGATCATGACAAAGTGCACTTACAAAATATCCTCACTCACTCACACTACCAACTGCTACACTTGCTCACTCTTACACTCACTTGTCGTGGCATTGTGAGATAACTGAGATTCCATAATGGGGCAACTAATGGGGAAAAAAACATCAATTAACTCCCAAATAACTAATGGGGAAAAGAAGGCGATCATCAATGTAAAAGAGAAATATAGATAAAAACAAAGCCTTCTTAATGAAAAGGCTTGCAAATCTTCTAAATTTCAAAGAAGGAAGAAATGCAAAAATCATCAATTAACTCTCCATCATGAAGATAGTCCTCGATGATGAGCTTTATGCCCTACTACTCCTAAGTTTCCTTCTAGAGAGCTAGAATACTCCGTTAGCATCTCTTTGTAACTCAACACGATTTAGCATGGTTGTAATGAACCTTGTCACAATTAATGGCGGAGCCACATGGGGACCAGGGGGTGAAACTACACCCCTTAATTTTTTTTAAAAACTACGACCCTTATTTTATTTTATTTTTACTTATACTCCTGAGTTTTATGAAATAAATATAAGTCATAAATTGAAATAATAAGCCGAATAAGAAGTTCGATAAAAGTAGTTAGAGAATTATCAAATTATTAAGCAAATAAATCATATAAATGGATTTTATGTTGGTGAAAACTCATTCAACTTAAAAGAATTTATTTGGGTATCTAATATTCAAATCAAGAAACTATTATGTAGCCCTAATAAATAAGCAATTGATTGATTTAGAGTTTTAATTACTAAATTATTCAGTTGATTAACATTTAATTCATTGAATAATCTAATGTATTAAAATTTTAATTTATGAGTAGCAAATTTATTGGTTAGCTATTCAAGATGTGTAGTAGATCTCTTAAATCAAAATTTTTCATTTTAAATGAAATATAATTCAAATTCTAATTTTAACTCCTTAAAAAAACACTTTAAAAATTGAGATAAAAAATATTGTGAAAAAAATTATTAATAATGAAAAAGAAATACATCATTTAATTACCACAATTCATATATAATTGAAGAAATATATTATTTATGTTAGTTTTATGGTAGTAAGAATTTTGAATTTTTTAATTATTTTTATAATTTAAATAATTTTAAATTTTTATAATGTTGTTATAAATAGTTTATTTGACCCTCCTGATTTGAGGTCTTGGCTCTGCCACTGCTCACAACCAATTTGCTGAATGAAGTGAGGAGGATGTCAGAAGGCTCATTGAATACTGAGGTTCTTCTAGTGAAAACAGGGAAAATGTTGAAGGGAGAATTCTCAATAGCATGACAAGTCCAAAGCAAAGTACTAGATGAATGAGCTGAAGTGCTAATACAGTGAAAAGCAAGGTCATATGAAGAAGAATTGTTTTAAATGGAGCCACGATTAAAAGATGAGAGATGAAAAGCCTTCTTCATCTCACTATGCACACATCAGAATACGTCTTCTCTAAGTGTTACTTCTACCTATTTGAAGGTAAGTTTATGAAAGGTGCCCTTACCTACTTCTCTGCTTCTTTGCGAGACAATCAATACATGCTTTTTTTAAATACAATCACTTCTTCAATATTTGGCATCACGAGGAGTTCATTTTTGACTATGGTTAAGGTGAAAGTGTTGAAAGATGCCCTAGATTTTTCATATTCCTTCTTCAAGTCTCTCTTCTAGTCTAGGTGAAGAACTTTAGTTATACTCCCCCACCGAACCTTTGGGAAAGAGCAAGCCTACTAGTCTCACTTATATTTTAGTAGAGGCTAGTTTCTGATGCATTGGCATCCATGAGTTAGAGTTTTACCACATTAGTTTTGTTTCAAAGTGTTTTTTGACATTGTAGTGTTTTTATCTTCTTAAAGCCCAAAAAGAGTTTCTGCCTTATCTCTCATTAGAGATCATTGTACAAAAGTTTTATTTGACAAACACCTCACCCACAACAACACAAAATAAACATTTCATACTAAAAACACTAATTTAGAGGAGAATGCATATGCCAATAGCAAATTTTAAAAAACAATGGTTAGGGGCCAACTAAATAGTTACACAATTTGTGATGTGCAGTATTTTACACCTGAGAAAACCCAATGAAGCTTGGAAAACACCAGCAAAGAAGGTAGCAGTGAAAGCTAGCTGGAGATAGATGGTGGGTTCTTTGGTAGGAGATACCTCCTCTTTCAGCATGGCTCCCATTACCAAAGAAGCAATAGACACCGGCCCAACTGCGAGATCTCTTGAGCTTCCAAGGACTCCGTAAATTAGTGGCGGCACGAAGTTTGAATCTATATTGACCAAAATGAACTCAGAGATTAATGAACTAGCATTAAGTATCAGTTATAACTTGCAAATCTTTTAATCCAAGGTGCCTTGAACATTTAAGAAATAATATAACTACGTGACTCACATAGGCCAATTATGGGTGGCAGGTTTGCAAGCTTAGCATAACTTATGCCCTACAGAAAAAAAAAAGAATTTATGACATTTTAGTCTACATTAACATATTATGCTGTGAATGATTTTATAAAGCAAGAAACTAACTGAAAGTAGTGGTGAATCAAAAGACAAAGTGGAAGATTGGCTTACTTGTGGAATCGCCAAGCTAGCAATAGTGAGTCCGGAGACAGTATCAGATTTGAGAAGCTTAAGGTTGTAGTCAGACATCCATTGGAAAATTGGAAAAAGAAACTGAAGACCTATAACTAGCTTCCTGAAGAACGGTTGATTCTTGAACTGATGAAAAGGATCATCAGGGAAGAAGAACTCCCCTAGTCCTTGCTTCAAGGCTGAGAGAGTCTTTTTCGTCTCCGGTAGTGAAACCGAGTGAATCTCAAGAGGTTCCGAAACAGGAAAAGTTGATTCAAGGTCTGGGTTATATGGGAAACTATCAATTCTATTTGATCCTCCACCCATGGATCAACTCGGAGAGTAAAGGAAACAAAAGTCTGAATAAGTTGTAAATAATGAAGCTAAAACCCAGGTGGTGTCATTACAGGTGGCTTCACTCATTTTTTGTAGGCATTTACATATGCTAAATGTCAAATACTATGATGTGAAGAAAAAATTGCATCTAAGGATACCCATTTCTACAATTAAAAGAACGTTATGGTAAATTCTTTCATGTGCCTACTTGATGTACTGTCGGTGGAAAAGTTTGCTCGAGGTTTGGTCCCCATTTTCAGCTGATGCTCAATATAGAAATATTGGGTGTGAAAACTGAGCGTTTGGATTATGTTAAAAGGAATCCTTTAGGTTGCCTGTTAAACCCATTAATATACCCTTCAAAAGGATGTGTTAACTCAGGCATCCCCAGGAGAAGGATATAAATTAGAATCTAAGTATTATACTTATAAAATAGGCATACGCATTAAGAATTTAATGTAATGCAAGTATTCATTATAAAGCCACAAAATAACTTTTGTGTAAATTATTAGTAACCTAAGAACTATACAGTTTGCACCAATTTCTAACTTGAAAGCACAGGGACAAGTGACCTGCATTATGAATAAAAAATGCCCATCAGAAAAGGGTACTGATATTTGAGCGGTTTTGCACTAAGCATCAACCATGCCTTGGGATCAGGACAATGGCTGATTACAGGAATGCATGCGAAATAAGTGGAATAAAATGTGTTTCAAAATTAAAAAAGGCTAAATATTATAAGAGAAGCACATACAATTACAGGGCAAGAGAATATCGGGTATCCTCAAACGCTATTGAGACGATAGTTGAATTTCTGACATGCGTCTAGATCATTATAACAAATGAAGGTTTCTGTAGTTTCAATCAAGAACAACTATGAAGAGCTGAAAACAAAAAAGATAAGAGATCTTAACAAAACAAAGAAGATAAGAGATCTTTAACAAAACAAAGAAGATAAGAGATCTTACCAAAACAAAGAATGTCTAATATGGAGGACGAGGGGAACTCCGCCATGACGTGTTCTACTGAGCGATAATAAGGGGAGAGAGGGAAGGACGACGATGGGGCATTTGGCCATGGGTGAGAAAGGAGCGGAGCGAGGGTTCCGGACAAGCAAATTGAGAAAAAAGAGCCGAAGGCTTGCAAAGTTCCGGCTTTTAAGCCGTTGAAGGATTATTCTTGGAGAGATTTTTTTAAAAATATATATATAATTCTTGGTTAGTGAAATATAAATAAAAGTGTAAATACCGCTGATATTTTTAGCCCTGTTTAGCGTTAGTATTAAAATCAGATTAAAATAATATTAATTTAAAAAATAATAATAAATAATTTTTTTTTTTTTTGACTATTTTGATATAAAATGTGAAATAAAGTTGATATTTTTATTAAAATTTATTAAATATATAAAATAAAATAATATTTTTATATTAAATTAATATATAATAATTAAAAAAATTATTTATTATTATTATTATTATTTTTAAATTAGTACTATTTTATTACTAATTTTATTCCTCACGCAAAACATAGCTTTAGGGAATTTTTTTTTACATTGAGGCCAATCATGTGCGGTCACATGACCTACCCCAATATTGATGTGACAACGCCTGATTGGGCTAGGAGACCTGAATGCAAAAATTGCTCGAGCTTAAAAAACTACATCATTTGGAAGTCTATAATTTTAAAAACTTTTAGGGGGCATTTGGTTCGTTATTATCGTAGTATTATGTTATGTAATCTACATGTCATGACATCTAAATGTTATCTTTCGACTAATAATTTTATGATCTAATTGAAGATTATTTATAGATGTCATTTATAAATATTATATTATGTTATATGGAGAAAGTAATTGTTTAGTTTAATGATATCTATAAATAATCTTCAATTAGATTATAAAATTATTAGTCAAAAGATGACATCTAAATATCATGACATCTAGATTGCATAATATAATACTAAGATAACAACGAACCAAACGCCCCCTTAATAAAATCTCTAAAGTTCAGCATTAATTCAATTTAAAAAAAAATAATAATTATTTCATTTCACTCTTCAAAAATTTATTTTGAAATTCCCTTTCTTCTCCCACACATGAAAGAGGCGTTGCTACAAGTGGGCACGCAGAACATTGCTATATGTGTTGTTGTTCGACCTCCCACACTCATTATAAGGGCCATGCGAGCCGGCCTTACGCGAGGAACAGTTAATTGTGACATTGGCCATTTGTGATCGCTCGTGTGCACAACATTAATGGTCGTGCTCGATTTGTCACCGGCTAGTTGGAATTAATTAGGAGATAGGTGAGATAGTAATAGTAATATTTTATATTTTTAATATTTTTTAAATAAAAAAATATGATTAAAATATTAATATCAAACCTAGTAATCGAATTAAAAGATTTTTGAAATAATAAACTTAGACGATATTACTCATAATTTCACAAATCTCGAGGATCATATTTACCTTAAATAAAATAATTTTAATAATAAATATGAAAAATTAAGCATATTAACCTAAATTAAAAAAATATTTTTTACTGATTTAATCTTTAAATTTAAATATTTTTATATATTATATTATATTTTAAATATATAATTACGAATTATATTTTTCACTATCATTAAATAAAATGAAAGATTAGATCTTTTATTACATAATAGAGCGTATGTATTTTTAATTATATATTTAAGTATGAATTAGATGATAGATATAAATATTTAAATTAAAAAATTAAATAAGTAAAAAATCCATTTTTTTTGACAGGGACTCATAAAATCCCTATTTGGAGTAATATTAAATAGGTTGATAGATTATTAAAATTTATCATGATCTGTTAATGCTTAAGAAGATTTGCATGCTTGCAGTTCTTCAGTCTCCTTATCTCTCTTTTATCTCTCAAAAAAAATTGAATCAGTAATTAATATGTATTTTAGGCTCATTTGAATCAATTTTTTTTTTTAATCCAACATAAATTTTAATTATAAAAAAATAATTTTTATTTAATATTGATATGAATATTAAAATTAAATAAAAGAGGAGAGAGAGAGAGAGAGTGATGTGCGAATGAGAGAAAACCAAATCTACGGCGGCCGGTGATGCCGGAGACCTTCCCCGTCGTGCAGTCTCGAGAGGATTAGGAGGCAGAGGCGTGAGACTTCTAGATCCGTCCATCCCTCCGGTGGCTTCTAGATCCGTTGATCCCGGAGGCGCGGCGAGGACATCGTGGAATATTGACCGATTATGATACTCACCTTCCTTCCAGGATCCACAATGGACTCCGGCGCTGCCATCGTCCAAGATCTTTCTCTCTCTATCTCTCTACAGAGGCCATTGTTGATTCCTCAAGCGGCTGTGGCGGCGTGACGGAGAGATCCATCTGGCGGGGCTGCGGCGGAAGAGGGAGCCAGGTTAGAGCGCACGGAAGGGCAATTTAGTAATTTGAGAAATAGTGAATTGTTTTATGAAAATAAAGAAATTGTTTAACAAGTTTGTTTTCAGGTTTTCAGAAAGGACAATTAAAAGCACTGTTTAATAGCGCTCACAAAAAATGTTTTAAAATTATTAAAATTATAAATACTATTTTTTAAAAATTATAAATTTATTTAATATTATTTAAATTTTAAAAATATTATATTTATCATTATTTGAATGCTAGGAGCGTTGAAAGATATGAAATAAATGTGATTTTTTGAGTTAACATTAGGTGTAAAATAAAATTAATTTTTAATATAAAATTTTTTAATTATAAAAAAATTATTAAAATTTTGGATAAATTAAAATAGATGTTAGAATAATAAATATGAATAAATATTTTGACTATTGAGCCAAATAAGCTATCATTTTGAAGATTAAGTTATAAACATATTATCAATTTACAATTAAATCATCATATTGACAAGAATTAATCGACGGCAACGGAGACGCGAAGCAATTTGTCAACAAGGAGAATAGTTCCTAGTTATATCATTAATTATGGATAATAAAATTTAGCCATCACATAAAAGCTTCTAGTCAATACTCTGTCATAGAGATCTAAACGAGTCAAGTTCGAGGGAGTGGGTTACTCGCAAGCTCAAATTTGAAAAATTAAAGTACAATTAAGTTCAAATTCTACTCAAACTCAAAAAATTATTCAAGCTTGAGGGCTCAAATTGATCATATTTGCATAATTTATTTAATAAATATATATATATATATATAATGTATAAAAATATAAAAATATAAAAATATATTTGTTAAATAATTTGTTTCAAATTATCAAATTTATATTGAGTGAGGCAATCCTACTTGAACTTGACTTGAAATAATGCTTGGCTTAAGCTGTAGCTCAAAGCTCAACTCAAAATCGTTCTAAGGGGATATTTGGTTCAATATTATCGTGATGTTATGTTATGTTATATAGAAAAATAATTGTTTAATTTAATGACATCTATAAATAATCTTTTATTAGATCATAAAATTATTAGTCAAAAGATGATACGTAGATGTCATAATATTTAGATTACATAATATAATACCAAAATAACAACGAACCAGACGCCCCTAAGTTATTTCTGCAGCCCAACTTTGCAGTAAGAAGTACATTTTCATTGCTCAATGGAATAAACAGGCTATTAGAAAAGTAATTGGCCCTCTCGCCATCAAAATTTTACGAGAAAATCCTTAAAAAAAAATGAAAGAAAGGAGAAGAGCGTCATTACTTTAATGAAAGATGTAAAAAAAGAACTACATAAAAAATAGTATGAGAATAAAATCTTTACTTATCCATTTTAGCTTAAGTTCCCCTTTATAGTGAAGTGATTTATAGAGGCTTACAATTGACTTATAGAGACATTCCTATAATACACACGGCTCATGGATATGTCAAGTGTATGTCTTTATGTATGATCTTTGCATTTTTATATAGTCAAGAGAGATGAGATTACATAAAGGAGGCTTAGACTCAATTCTTCGAACACTTCTTCATGTGCCTCTTCATAATTTCGAGCACTTCCTCGTAAATTTGAGTACCTTCTCCTAAGTGGCACTGACACATCCTAGTAATTTCAAGAACTTCCTTACAAGTTCAAGTACTTTTTTACAATATATGTACATGTCTTAAACAAACCTGTCATTTTAGAAAAACTGATCGAACATGTACTTTAGCATGTAACACACCTTAAAGAAACCTTCATCGAAGAGATTGCATCTTATCGACGTCGACCATATTTTCATTAACCTTTGCTGCTGAGCTTTTGAGCCTTAGTCCCTATCTCGAACAAAGTTCCACATAAAAAGTGTGATCAAAGAATTTAACTCACAATCCAAACAGCATTGGTGTTTGAGAATTGAGGTTAAAGTCCTCATATCTCAAGAACCAAAATGCATTACTTTCAAAAGTAAATAAAAAAGAAAAACAGTGCAATAATCACTGAACAATGAGCATCAAGAAACTATAATCAATTTATCCTTCCAACAAAAAAGCTGAAGTAAGATTCCAATTTCACATGCAATATCGAAATGCAGGGAGGACGACTTAAATCTGTGCTTCGATAGCTTGGGGGATCACGCCCAATAATACAAACAAACCACAGTTGGATCTCATCTCATGGATTAACAATACAATTTCGATGAAGAAAAGATCAACAAAGAAGCTCATCTTTGTCCCTGATTCGCACTCCCGCTGCTTCCACCAGCACCACCAGGCGCAACACGAGCAGCCATTGCTTCATAACCTGCTACAGGTCGAGATGAAGCTTGCGATGCTCCTCCATAAGCGGCTTGATGAAGATGTGGCACTGCACCATAGGCATGCCCATAATAGGATGCCGGCAGCGGCTGGGCTGTAGGATATGGAGGGCCGGCGTTCACAGCTCCATGAGCTCCTCCACCAGCGGTATTAGCTTCATAAACACGACCTGTAATACTAGAATCATAGTTAAAGCCTCTGGGTGGCTCGTAACTCGGGGCCCTCAATGCGTCGTAGTGCGATCCTCTAGATGCATTGTAGGCTGCTGTTCGAGCAGGGTCATAAGCAGTTCCTCTGGCTGCATCGTATCCAGGCCCAGCAGGAAGAGCAGCAGAAGCAGCACGATTAGGAGCTGAAGGTCCAACCACCTGACAAATAATAAAAATATAATAGAAACATAGTAATGGAACAATAGTGGAAAGACAACCAATTTTATTCACATGTTATAAGGGAACTTACATACATTGCACAATAAATGATTTTAGTTTATATTAGATATCCAGATCTTGTTACCTACTCATAGTATAAAAAATTATCCACAGAAACAATAATCCCGTTAATTTTTGTTAAAGGATTTCTCAAATATTCGGTAAAGGTATCTAATTTGTTGTCTTATTACAAAACTTTGGGTGTCATTCTTATGTAAATGTGTTGTAGATATACAAATGACTCTGTAATCACTATATATATCTATATATATATATATATGTATGTATATATGTGCATATATATATATAAGAGAATAAGAGAGAGATTTGCTAGCAGGTTCGTTTATTAACATGACAAAATCAAACCAGTTCCTTTAACAATTAACATGGTGCTATTGAAAAATTTTATGTGTTCCAAAAAAGATAACAGCAACAATAAAGCCAACTTGATAATAATCTCAACTAGTTGGCGTTAGCTACATGGTTCTTTTATCAATTCAGCTCTACTCAAAGCAATATCAACTAGTGAAAAGGAATTCATCCAACCACGAATTAAGTAAATTGATGATGTTGACACATGTAAATTTTGATATCTGTGTTTAATAAGTAAGACGTCATTATTTTCTGTAACGTATATAATTAACAAATATTTTGAAATTACATAGCAAATTATATTACAATCCTTGTACATATCTCATATATCAAATCTCAAACAAATCTAGTTATTTCTAATTCAGCACATCGACCTTCAGGTAGAGCAAGAATCAATGTGTAAAGATAATAAACTTCGCTTTTCCATCCAAAGTATAATGTATTAGGTCACTCATTTTGAACAAATTGTATTTGCCTACACCTTGATAAGTAAATTGATGCTTGATACTCAAGGCTGCCACAAAAATAAGAACTGAAAGAATACTAGGTTTTACATTAAAAATTTTCAACAGAAAATCATGCTAACCTGAGTAGCTTTATATCCATCTTCAAAAACATTCTGTCCCATAGGATGTTGTTCAGATGAACTGCCCTCCTTGTATCCAATATTGCTACCATATTGACTCCCTGTATAAAGAACTTACTCGCATTCAATATCTGAAAACTAGCAATAAGCAGACCTTGATTACAGAAAAGGGCTTAAGCTTCTACATACCCATCTTTTCCAAGTTCGCAGAATTTGACAATTCTCGACGAAGCTTTTCCACCTCCCCCACCATTGATAAATAGTTCTTCTCCATGACTTGAAGTGACTCATAGTGATCCACACGAAGCTTTCTTTCATAGTCATATGCAGCTCTGCAAATGAGATATCCAAAATGAATCTGGTATTAAACAAATGGTAGTAAACAAGTAACTGATCACACTAGTGATTACCTGCAATGCTGATACTCTTTTCTTAGAGTTTCTAATTCTGATATCATTGAGGGGATCTGTTGTGCATCACCATGACTTTTATGCAACTCCTGGGTCAATTGCTGAACCTTAGAAATCAGCTCCTCTCTAGCAGCAACCAAGCTCTGAGCTTCTGCTCGAGCCTGCTGTACTTCTACCTTAACAGATTTAGAAGACTTCATGTCAGCATCCATTTTGGCAAGTTTATCCATGATTGCCCTCATTTGCTGTTCATGTTCTACATTCCCACCAGCCATGTAGGCCTGCAATCGCTGTAATTCGTGCTGGGTAGCAGCTAATTCATGCCTCAAAGCCGAATGAGTAGCTGCTAGTTTATGGTTCTCCGTTACAAGAGTTTGCATCTCCATATGCTGCACAGCAAGCTTTTGTTCCATAATTTCTGGAGGCGGCATCAGGTCGAAAGGCAAGGGACCATCTGGTGCGTGGATACCAGAACCATATGGCTCTGGCTGGAACATTCCAGGGCCTGGAAGAGGCTGCCGCACATAAGGTGGTATTCGTCCTTTACTACCCATTATAAACCAATCCAAAAATCACTGCATCAATAAAAAGTTCCCAAGTAAACGAACAGCAATTATTAATAAATACTTATGAAGATCCTAAAACTAGATTGTATTCTTTTGACAATAGCTCATATGACATAAGGAAAAGTGGTTGCCATCAACTGCTACTTTTATTTTTTTGATGGTAATTGCTTTTAGTGCCTAAGTATATACCATTTATTTCTATTATATTAAAATAGCTGCATTCAAGCTATACAGAATACAATTGAGCACAAAAGAGTAGAAGGGGCAAAATAAGGCTAGGGGATAATTGAAATGTCAGAGAGGCATTTCAGCTGAAACGAACATCAGAATGTCCATCCAGTTGCCACAATAAGTATACTCTTCAACAATTCTTTTTTTTATAGTAACTCTTCAACATTACCATAAGTTGAATAATAATTTCCCATTAAAGTTCTAATGTAGCTCCTAACATGATTTTTTTGTTAAAAAATAAAAAAACCTCTTTCACAAATATTTTACATAATACAGTAAGTTGACAGGACTTCTCCGTTCTCATATGGTGACTTGTTTTACGCTTCCTCTCTCTTCTTAATTCAAGTTTCATGTTCAACTAATTAACTAGTGGCAATACTGTTTAAAGAATAGAACATCTAAAGAAACATGTAAAATCTGAATTTCATAAAGGGAAACATTTTGAAATGATGTACAATGTGAATATCATAACGGCGCACATAAAAGAATGCTAGGGAAGTCTTAAATACTGATATGGACCAATATTCCATGCATAATAAACAACAACATCATAGCCTTCAACAAAGAAGTTAGGAAATTGCATGCATTTAAATAAATTTCACACTAATGTGACCACTCATCAATCTAAGTATCAACATCTGAGCTAGAATAGTATTATAGATATTTAACCATTTAGCTACTCAACTCCCACTCCCACATAGCATAGCTATTGGATAACTTTCATATAACTTGTTCGTAGTGTCAATCATCTTAAAGTACCACATAAAAGTCCTACCATACTCCTCCATTTTAACCATCCCACCTGATTCTATAATTAACATCTCCTTCTATACTTCTATTATATGTTTATAATAATGGATCGAGGTATTTAAAGTTCTTGTATGTGGAACTATTGTTTAACCTAGTATTTAAAGTTTTTTGTACGTGGGACCATTGTTTAATCTAATTTTACAGTATTACCTCTTCTTTAAATCACCAAACGTACATAGCATGTCCTCTATGGCACACCTCCAAGATGATCGTGGTTACAAACTGAATCATGTTTTCATAAGTAACAAACTCAATGTTCTTGGTTGCCATAAATAACAACAAAATGCTAAGGCCATATTTAGATTTTGTTGATAGAGATCTCATCAACAAATTGAAACGAGAAAATATAACAAAAACAATAAAGAAGACTGAAATAAATGGACACTAAAGATTTTATGGGAAAACCTTTTATGCTCGAAAAAACCATGATGTCGTAACAAGCAATTTTAATCCAAGCTTGTCTACCATAGAATGGTTGAGTCGAGCTATGAAATACTAGAGAGAAAAGAAGAGGTTGGAAAGTAAGTAAATAAAAGAAATGAAGGGGAACATTAATACTAGCAGGCTTTTTATTTGATCCATCCGACTTTTCACCTTTATAGGCAGTCAAAAGTGGTTATATGCTACTCTTTCATAAAAAATTCTTTCAAAAAGTGGTTATATATTAGTAACTTTATATCAAAATCTATTAACTTTTTATCACCTAAAAGTTGAAAAGACAGAATATTGTTCGCCTGGCTCACCCATCTGTTTGCCAAAACTGTTCAATTGAAGCTATGTTTATGATCCAAATTAATTTTATGAATCTCGATCAATAAATTGCTTCCTTTTGTAAAGTATCGCGCATTGTTTATATGGGCATTAATAACTCGATGGGATTCACTCATCATGTGTCGTGTATCCCAGGATTTGCCTTTAAATATTGGGCCTGCTAGGTTTAATAATTCTTTACATTACAATCTTCCTCTCCTCTTGCTATAGAGGATGGCCCATTTCTGTTTGGCAAGCTCCCAAAGAGAGGGAGGCGCACGGTGGGAATATTTGTCATTTCATTTTTATTCATATTGTTTGACATGTTTATATCACCAAACTTATCATTTTCCTTATCATTTTCCATGAGGTCTTGACAGAGCTTTGTAAATAATTCAAGGCAAATATACTTCTTTGCGAACTCCTCGAACAATATGATCCTACCACCCACGGGAAAATTCAAACAAAGATGAAGAAAAGATGGGACTATTCTAAGGACAATTATTGCTAAGCATCTGAAAATGACGTTGATCCTAAGGGAGCATCAATAATAATGAAGTCTATATTTAGAGTGAAGTGCATGCCATCCTCAAGCTTCACTGAGAGCATAACATATCTAAAAGGCCTATATGTATCACTTGAGAAGCTGGAAATCGTCATCGTTGTTGGGAATAGCTGATCTTCGAGTTGCATTGCTGTGAATGTTGAAGAATGTAAGACACCAACAGAGCTCCTCACGTCAATGAGAACTCTATGTACATTTACAACATTAATGTCGACTGTAATAACGATAGGATCTTGTTTCATGTCCTCTCAAAGGTTAGCGATAAAACACAGATGATCGTTCTTTGTAACCTTTATCTTTGCATTGAGTCTATAAAAGCAATCAATAAGAACAGAGAGATTTGCTTGGTCCTTGCTCGGTCTTTTGTAGTTCTAGAATTGTTTCAAGCGAAAGATGCAACAGTTGAAAAAAACTAGCCTTGAAATCTCTAGAGAATTGGTCAAAGTTGTAAATTGACTATGGGGAAAGCTAATTCAACCATTCCATGGCTAGATATGTGAAAAATGTCACCGAATAATCTACAATTTGAATGCGTTGACACTAGGTTCAGTAGACCAAAGAGAATTGTTGATGCGCTGACATGTGTAGGGTCGAACCTTCCGTATTAGGTGATGAAAGAGGGAGTTTTGAATTTCATAGATATTGGAGTAGCACAAATATTATGGGAATATGGTGACTTGCACCGAGTATTCGCATTAGCTAGAAGATAGACTTCAACTGTAGCTTGTCTAAGCTAGCATCATTATCGACAAACAAGAAGTTTAATTGAGATTGTGCTTGGGGAGAGTGAGTTTTCTGAGATTTTTTCTCAAGAGTGAGCTTGTTAAACTAGAGTAAGAATTTGTTGTGTTTGAAGTTGCGGAAGTTGTCCAAGAGGAGCTTCTGGTGGGAGTGGAATGGTGGACTGATTTTGGGTGGGCGAATTTTGATTTTTGGTGGAGTTGTTTTGATTCAGAAAAGAAGGGATTATTTGGAGTAAGTATTCATAGTTAGATTGAGAAATTTGGTAAAGTTTTCGTTCATCATCTGGGTCATCAAAATGAGCTAGGCAGTCATTTGGTGAAAGTGTCGTTTGATATTTGGAGTAACTGGAGGTTCTGTTGGAGTGGATGATGATGGAACCAGTGGCTGAAACGAGTATTTTTTGGTTGGTCTGTTGGTCGTCCATTTGTAATAGAAAGGTGGCTAAAGGATTTTCTTAGAAAGTAAAAGGGATTTTGATATCTTTGTGAGTGCATCAAATTTGTTAATAAAAAATCTGAACAAATTGACGGCTCAAAGAAATTGAGAGAATATGGTAGAAATAGTAAAAAGAGAAATAAAGGGACACAAGATATTTTTTATGAAAAACTCGTAATGCTCAAGAAAAACCATGATGTCGTATCACACTATTTTATTCAACTATCTCAAGAAGTATCATGGATTACAATAGTTATGTTTGAAAGAAAGATAAAATGAAAAGAATGAAGTAAAGTAACAATATTTCTAGTTGGTGATGTAGATAGCTATTCGGAGTCAGCCAAGTAGGAGAGGAAAGTCTTTCTCGATTGACTGAAATTTGAATGTTGGTCGTGGTGATTTGGTGATTCCAATTGGAGATAATCAGAGTTTCTCTAACTAAGACGAGCTAAGTCAAGCTATGGAATACCCCAAGAAAATGAAAGAGGGTTGAAAAGTTGGTAGGCTGGAGACAAGTCCTCTGCTTTCTTTCTTCTTCTTCCATACTTAGAGCCTCATCAGTCAATAAAAGAAATGATGGGGATGATTAATAACAACAAGCTTTTTATTTGATCCAACTGACTTTTCACCTTTTGAGATAATCAAAAGTGGTCACATAACATTAAGTTAGAATCTTTTACCTTCTATCTCTTGGCAGTTGAAAAGACTGAATTCTGTTCGCCATGCTCACCCATCAGTTCACCAAAACATTCGACTGAGCTATCCGCTAGAACTGTTCGTCATAATTGTTGACATGCTTGTTGACCTTTGATGCTACTTGTCCAATTCAGCTTGATTTTAAGAAATCTTAGTCAACAGGTTTACTTTTACATACTGATATGTGTGTATATTTTCTGGTTCAAACAGGGGTGTATGCTTGCTCCATATTTTCTATTTTATTATTCTAAAAATAGTTTGGTCTATAACAGTAACAACATAGCCTTAATCCCCAATTAGATAGAGTAGATTGATCTGGATTAAAATTCAAAACATTCCAGGTAGATTAACTAACTTTCTATGTGACCAAAAAACAAAACAAAAAGAAAGCATAGCAGAGAGATGCAGCTGATTTAGATTGTTGGATAGAAGAAGAAATAAAATCTATTCTGAAGCAGAACATACAATGGTAAACCTTATTTACTGATCCTACAAAATGTTAAGCATTTTTCCAGAGAACTTACCTCAAATCTCGACAAAACTATACCAAAGTGTCTGTGTTTGTGTCAATAACCAGCATGAGGTGAGAAAGAGTCCGTAATCAACAAAAGAAATGCCCACCGTAGTACCGATGCAAACTAATGTAGAGGAGGGGGAATGCCAGAGGGAAAAGATGACAAGATCTACAGCAGGAAACCAAAGGGTTTCATTTTAAAAATTCTTTTTTTTTGAAAAGATAAAACCAATTCAAACTGTAAGAAAATAAGAGAATTCCCGGGATGGCCTAGCAAATCTAGTTTCCTCGGTGGACAGAAAGGAATAGAGAGAGAAGCAGAAAAAAGATGCAGGAAAGGAACGAACCTGATCGCCTCAGAAGAAAATATTATGGCTGCGGTAGTCGGAAAATCACCGTCGAGCAGCAGCCGAGAAGAGGAGAAGCGTTGCGGTGAAGCAGAGAGATTATAGATGCGGTCCTGCGGAGTGCGTGACTGGGTGGCGGCGAGGCGCGACTGAATTAGGGCTGGAATGGGGTTACGGCTGACGAGTGCTCGAACAGACTTGGCTCAACTCACAGGACTCGACTTCGACTGGAAGGGGTATGTATGTAAAATTAAAAAATAAGGAATTTAATATGTAATTTAAGATGATTTAAGAGGTATGTATGTAAATAATTCTAAAATTTTTTATGTTACTTTTTGAGTGTTTAATTCTAAATTTAAATATTCTATATTATATATAAGGGACATTTAAGTGAATAATAATTTGAACATAAAAAATTATATGTTTTATTATAAAAAATAAAATATTATATATATTTCACATTAAAATTTTATTTATGGGGCGTTTGATTTGTTGTTATCTTGGTGTTATGTTATGTGATCTAGATGTCATTTTTTGACTAATAATTTTATAATTTAATTGAAGATTATTTATAGATGTCATTAAACCAAGCAGTTACATTCTCTAGATAATATAACATAACATTAAGATAACACCAAATCAAACGCTCCCTAAATTATAAATTTTATTATATTTTTTATTAAAATTACCTGCCTAAATTATACTTTAAATTTTGAGCTAAGGAAATTATGATTAGTGAATTAGGTTAAATGTTTTTCGGGCAATGAATTTAAACACAAAAAAATTATTGAACTATGCACATCGTTTTTCCTTTTTACTTTATTGTTTCCCCATTTTATTTTGGCTATGTGAATAGGTTTAAAACTTATGCATTATTTATTTAACCTCTTCTAGACTACTCTTTGATTCTTCACTCCCAAGATATTGTCAAATTATAGCACAATAGTAATGAATGAATTGCACTCTAGCTGAATCTCTTTAGTAATATCCGCCCATCTTTTAGCAAAAATTTCCTCTTTTCACACAATTTTGAGCTCCACCATTGGTACTAAATAAGATGAGAGTTGAACTCATCTTTCATAGCCAACTCTCATTAGACAGACTTTTTAATTTACTTTGCTTCACTGTAAAACTCTAGCTCTCCAGAATCAATCAGGAACAGATAATATAAAGATGAGGAATACCTTTGAGTGGACTTCAGAAACCCACTCGATCTTCTCATAGTGGGTGCCGAGAAGTTGCCTTTGCTCTAGATTCTTCCTCAGAATCCCACGGCTCCCAAGAAAGCTAGAGGTACTGTTAATATTATCACACCAATTTAAATTCCTAAATTTATGTTGATAACAATCTAAAAATCAAAGTAATCTAATAGCTGATAAAGGACTTTGTGGAATGTTAACATTGGGCCTTCTTTTATAATAGCTTTGGCTTTAGAAAGTACAATTAGATTCGAATCTTAAAGCTATTTTTGTTCACTTAAAATCATGTTAAATATAAATTTAGCTTCATTACTCTAAAATTGCTTGAAGGAATTTTTGAAAAATTAGCTTCATCCTATGATCTATTTAGTAGATCCAATTTAAGTGAATCAACTTCAGATGATTGAAGCTACTTAAATTGACCCACCAAACAAGCCCTTGAAGGATAGAGGATTGCATAAAATAAATAAATGTGAAGGTAGAGCCTTCAAAACTTTGATTTAGAAGTCCTAAAATTTACAGATTGGAAGGTCTATTGGGCCTAGCCCATCAAAAGGATCACAGGTTTGAAAACTCTTCATTATAAATCTCTAAAAGTATATTTATTTAGATAAAATGACTATTTTATTTCATCCTTATTCTATAAAAGGAATTTGGGCTTGTCGCTCAATATTAGTTCAAGTTTTTCATCATCCACATCATACAAATTCTCTGGTAATTTGGTGGCGCTTTTCTAATCCACCAGGGAAGGAACTTGTTTGCATGCTAGAGATCCTAAGTTCAAATCATATCATCGCATTTAAGTAGGGTGAAAAAAATGCGGTATCCCGGGTTATAAAACAAAAAAATTCATTCTGTAATTTCTTTATGGAGTTGGTGAAGAACTTCTATGGTCTAAAGCCAAGAAGAAAAATTCCAACACCATTAACTCTTACAATGCGACATAAACTAATAAAAAACAATTGACTATAAGTGTTTCAATGAAAGCAATTATTCTGCTTGAAAATGCTCATCTAAGACTTGCTTCACTCTGAAATCCATCCACTCCAAGCCCTCCCACCACTCTTTCTTGCCTATGATTTTAACCTCCACGTTCTTCTCTCGAGTGATTGCTGTTACTGCCAGGTTTTCAATCGGAAGCTTCCTTAGCTGGGGACATTCCAACACTATGAGAGATCTGAGAGCAGGAAATTCTGGCCCATTCAGGCATATACTTGTCAATGACGGTAGCTTTCGAAGGCGAAGAGTCTTCAGCCTATGGAAATCCATAAATGAGCTTTCCTCTTCATCTTTGATGAGTTGTTCCAACTTTCTGCAAGAGAATATTGTAATATGGCGAACAAGCAAAATGCGTAAAAGCCAAGATACGTCGGTGAGTTCATGGCAGAAGCCGATAGTTACATCGCGGAGCAGTAAGTAATGCTCTGCAAGGCTTATATCTTTCCATATTATTTGGGCCTTGTATAGACCCACAAGTCGCAAAGCCTCCATCTGGGGTATGCGCTCACCAACATACTCAGAAGTGCCATTTTCACCGATTACAAGTTCTTCCAACTCGAAGCAATCGGAAAGAGTGAGTTGCTTAACATGGCAAAAATCCGAAGAAAGTCGCAGATTTTGGCAGTTCTTTACCACCAGACGTTCCATTACTTTCATCAATATCTGTGAGTTCAAGAAATGCTCATAAGCAGCAGCATTTGCTATTGTGATCCCTATAACACTCAAGTTCTCCAAGCATTCAAGCTCTTCAAGGCTTGGTCTGTTTGCCTCTGGAGAATTTGGGTCTTCTGCTACCCAATCACTAAAGCTATCAAACATGTTCAGCTCAACCAAACTGGAGAGCTTAGAAAGAACCTTGGCTGGAAATTGCTCAAGGTAAGTGGTTCCCTCCATGCCAAGGAACTTCAAGTTCACCAGCCTGCCCATTTCCCTTGGCATAGAAGTGATTTTCGTAAAAGACAAATCGAGATTCACAAGAGAAACCATAGCGCCGACAGCTCTGGGGATCTCTACGATACCAGTGCTTGATAAATCCAGGATCCGAAGATTCGATGACCGAAAGATGTTATGCGAGACATGTTTTAGCCGAATATTTCCATTGAGACTCAAAGTTCTCAGGCTAGAAATATTAATAGTGTTTGGAAACTCCAAGGACTTGATGTGGTTATGCATAAGAGATGCCCTCTCCACATCTTCCCATTTTATAGCATTCATTGGTGCCTTGGTCAGCCCACAGCCAGCCTTCACTAGGAAACCTTTAGATTGTGCTTTCATTATAATGTAGAAATAGAATTCCTCAGATATGGACACCTCAGTTCCCATGCTACTCTGGTTGAGTGGAAATCCTTTAGCTGTCAAATCTCCTACAATTTGGTTGAACTCATCGGCGCAGCTCAAGAAGACTTCAGCTTTCCAGTATCTTATCATCAGCTGTTCTGCAATATCGAAGCTGTCGGCAGCTGATCTCGGCAACATGGAGAAGTACAACAGGCAATCTTTCAAACGATCATCATCACCAAGTGCTTGGAAGTTGATTTCAAAGAATGGGAACATGCTTGCCCCAAAACTAGTCTTCCTGAAACCATGTTTCTCCAAAAACTGCTGCCTTATTTTACAGAGAGCGAATAGTTTAACATCATCCTGCAAGTTCACGCGAGATGGGGAAGATCTTGAGCGTGCGCGAATCAGTAGCATGCCAGCATTCTCCAATTCTTGTAATAGCTTTTGCCCTTCGTTGAGAATGTCGCCATTACAGAGGATGCCTTGCTCTGCCCAGTACTGAATGAGGTCATCGACGGGAAGCGAAGGGCCCTCGAGCAAGGCGGAGCAGTACAAGAAGCAAGCTCTCAGCCGGTCAGTGTTCAGGGCTTGAAAGCTCGATTCCAAGGCGGAGAAACGAGAGAAATCGGCCTTTGAATCAGCCGTAGAATGAAGAACTAAATCCAGCTGATTCGCCCATTCATTCATTGATTCAAGTTTAGCAGAGGCAGCGCCCACCGTGGCAAGCGAAAGCGGCAAGCCCTCGCATGCTTTTGCAATCTGCCTGGCAATGGGTTCCACCTCATGATCAGATTCCTTTATCCCGGCATGAATCTGGAACAACTCCCAAGCATCTTCTTCTCCAAGGAGAGCAACGTGAATCATTCTATCTGGGTTCATGGATCTAGAGACTTTGTGCAATCTGGAAGTGAGTAGAAGCTTGCTTCCGAGGTTTCTTTTGGGGTGGGGAATGCCGGCTTTCTCAATGCTCAAGGGTAGCTTAATATTATCCAAAATGATGAGAAATCTCTTACCGGATAGGGTTTCATGAAGGGACTTTGCGAACGCAGATTCGCCCCAAGTCGGCGGCATCTCCACATAATCTGCAACGCTATAGTGAATGATCTCCAAGATTGAGCTGTCGCTGGCATCGAAGAGCATGACGATATCAAAACCCTTGTCTTGGCTGCAGAATTCATGATATATCTTCCATGAAAGAGTCGTCTTCCCTATTCCGCTCATCCCGCAGATGCCGATGATGCTGACCTGTGGGTCTTCAACATGCTGCCGTACATGTTGTAGCTCTCGCTCCAGCCCCACCGTCGGCCCTTGGGGGCCGCTATGAAGGGGGGAGGCGATAAGGAACATTACAGTTTTGTGATGAGAAGAGCTTCGTGCAACTTCAAAGCTGAAGTTTAGGAAAAATTCTGTGTTCTACCCAGCTAGCTAGGTTAACCAATCAGTAAAAAATTTTTATTTTTCAGTCTGATCTCGCTCTCAACTGAATTACATACCTTATCCTTTTGCTTTTCTGTTTGAAATTTGGCTGACAATGAAAAGGAGAAAATCAATCCTGGCTCCTGGTGTATATCGGAAGCCATTTCAACTCGAATTTCAAGGAAGCCATTTCAACAGCCAGGGTCTCCACAGACCTTCTTCCGCAGCTTCAGCTTGTAACGAGGAAGAGACGAGCTCCAGTTTCAGCCAGAAGAGCTCCGAGCGATGAACATTATCGGGGGATAGAGGCCATAAAGACGACATCGTGGCCCTTCTACTTCTTGAACAATGATGGAGCCCTTTTTTTTTCAATGAGGTGCAGAGAGTTCTCACTCTTCAGCCCCCAATCAACGCGTGCCACATCAGACGCACGTAGGCCCCACTGCACCGACAGCTGACGCTCACTGAATTTCTGAAAGTTGCACTCTTTACCCAATAATTACTTCTTTTTTGAACAATTAACTACGGTTGAAAGTTAGTTTAAAAAAATTACAAGTTAATTTTTTTTTTAAATATTAACTAATATCATCTATTTTGCAAAATTTAAATTACAAAATGCCATAAATTTAAGTAAAAATATAATATTTATAGCCAGTTTATTTGTAAGATTAAAATTAAAATTAAATAGAAAATATTTTTATTAAAAATTATGAATGATGTGAAATAAAGTTAGTTATTATGTTGAGATATGTGAGGAATGTGATATAAAATTAGTTATTATGTCGAGATATATAAGAAATATGATATAAGTTAATTATTATTTTAATAATATACGTAGAATATAAAATAAAATTAATTTTTAATATTAAATTTTATATGTGATGTAATATACCTGTTTAAAATTAAATTAGGTTAACTTTTAAGAGTCAAACAAGTAGGGCTTTAAAGTTTTAGATAATATGTTTAACATTTTTAGAGCAAAGAATTAATATGTTTAACATATACATAACAAATCTAAGATGGCAATTATTATTAGGTAGATCTTAAATGTATTTTAAAAAAATTATAAACACATGTTGACATAGATTGCAGTAGATTTTGATAATATATATATATATATATATATATATATATATATATATATCTTACTTGCTTTGTTTCTTCTTTTAGTGTATGCGTTGTTAGTAGATCTACATTATAATATATAGACATTATGAATAAGTCACAAAGACAATTAAAAATATTATGTGGTTATAAAGTTTATTTAAAGACATTAGCAATGTCATCAAGAAAATTAAAAAATTTTGCAACAAATAAAAGATCAAGTGTTTTATAAAATAATGAATCATATTGAGATTATGTATTACTTTACAAAGTAATTACTTGTGGTGACATTCGGGTTAGTGAAATAGTACACAGAATATTCAATTATATGATTTTCATTTGTTAAACTTGATAGGCATTACTATATAAGATGTTGGGCATCTTGAAGGATGCATGAGGGCAAAGATTTAGTGTGATACCTTTAAGTAAATCTCAGATTAGCAAAGCATAACAAAGATGCTAGGCATATTTATTAACATGTATAAATTCTCATAGTTGTATTTTAAAATTATGGAACAAAATGTGTCAAAATAAATAATATTCATAATAAGTCAAAATATTACACATGATATCAGAGTTACTCATCTTAATCTCTTTGACGATAGTAGAAAAACCCTATTGAGAATGCTGGAGTTCTAAAATGAGCGTGTTTGTGACACTCATAGGCAAATCTCACATCGACAACATGCCTAACCTCCTGTATCTGTAATAAATGAATTGAGATGTCACATTCAATTGCAAAATAATAGAAATAGTTTTTTAAGTAAAGTTTGAGATTTGTTAGTTGTGCCTTAAAATCTCTATAATGTTGATCCCCTCTACAAGTTTTGGAGGTTAAGGTATAACTTGAGCTAGAGTTTGAGCTATTTCTCAACTAAGGCTCTATTTGATGTAAGGACTAAAATGATATTATTTTAAAATAATAATAATAATAATAATAATTATATATTTTTATTACATTCTACATAAATTCTAATATACGAAAATATTATTTTATTTTACATTCCAAACTAAAATACTCAAATATTTTAGTCTAGGATGTAAAAAATAAAGTTGATGATTTTATTAAAAATAATTAAGTATATGAAATAAAATAATATTTTTTATATTAAAAAATTATGTAGATGTGATAAAAATTTATTCATTTATTTATTTATTTATTATTATTATTTAAATTAGTACTATTTTAATTTTAATTTTAGTCTTTATGCTAAATAGGACCAAAATATTGTAAAATTATAATATAACTATTCACGAGAAGGTATTTCTATGCTTATGATATTTTCTTCGTAAATATCATATAAGATAGATCATATGCCAATCTTGCAAGATGCTCTGAGGGATAGTTATATTTATTTACCTTATGGATATTCAATAAGGATATCATTTCAGCTACAAGGTAAGAATATTGCATAGGAAGAAAACACTTATATTTATCAACCTCATAAAATAAAATTTGTTGTGCTTTGCTTCTCATATTATTGCATCTTATTTTATCTATTTGTTATCTATGTTTATTGTTTTTTCCATAAATCACTCTTCTGGTTGTAACACATCGTACTTAAAATTTATAATACTGTTATATCTAGATCAGCGTAAAAGCATCTGGAACATACACGTAGAGGATTAACATGGCACATGCACAAGGAAAGTCCAGTAGTAGACACAAGATGAAAAGCCTGCATCGAAAAACTCAAGTTGAACTCTTCGAGCCTAACTGCTTACACAGCAAGTACAAAGTAAGAGGCCTTTATGCTATTTTTAAGATGTATAACCAACCTGAAAGGACCGTGCAATCTGAGCCCTATCATCATTAGAGTCATATCAGAGACGGAAATCATTTCTCTTAAGTGACTGCTTCAAGCTAGTCCTTTGAAGTTATTGCTCTAAGATAATTTTAAATTTTAAAAATATCATTACAATAAGAAAAAGGGAAATTAGACTCTGTCTAACTCTCTCTCAAAGGACTAATTCCAGCTCTTTTCTGTAAAGATTTTTTCTCTAATGAAAACTTTCTCTCGGCGCCGTAGTTTTTCCTCTTAAACAATTTCTACGTAAAAAATTCTTCCTCTAATCTCCTCTCAGATGTCCCGTATCAACAAATACACAATCAATAAAATGCCTCCCATCATAATACATTAATACTAATTCCAGATATAATGCTTGCATTTTCTTAGATTCAGAAACTTTTATGCCATAAGGTAGTATTGATGCGAAGATATTGAATATGTAACAGTCATTCAATGTGAATGTAAATTTCTCAAAAATAAAAGGGCAGACTGAGGCGTCAGTGAGGTAATATTAGAGATATTAAAAGATAATTTCCTTCTTTAGATTATTTAGATGTGTATAGCTAAGAATTTATAATTTCTTAGAATAGAGATTGTTTCCTGATTCTGTTTGTAACCTTCCTTAGAATAGAGATTATTTACTGATTATGTTTGTAACCTTCCTTAGAATAGAGATTGTTTCCTAATTCTGTTTGTAACCTATTTATATCCCTTTCAATCAATGGAATGCATGGGAAAATATTTTCTTAATTCTAAATTCTCATATGGTATC
>JAEMOT010000518.1:3725-19239 GCA_019297695.1 Apostasia ramifera | reverse complement strand
ACATGTATGAAGGAGCTGTTACCTGTGTTCGGACACAAGGAGGTTTGACTAAGGATTTTTCTATTACAGTTGGATTACACCAAGGCTCAGCTTTAAGTCCGTATCTTTTTGCTTTGATTATGGAAGTCATGACTGGACATATCCAAGATGAAGTGCCTTGGTGTATGCTCTTCGCAGATGATATTGTCCTTATTGAGAAAACTAAAGAGGGAGCTAAAGCGAAACTAGAGCTTTGGAGGAATGCTCTAGAATCTAAAGGTTTGCATCTCAGTAGATCAAAAACTGAATATATGGAGTGCACATTTAGTCAAGAAAGAAATACTTATATTGGAGATGTGACAATTGGTGATCAAATTGTCAAGAAGAGTGAGCGCTTTAGATACCTTGGATCAATTATACAAAATGATGGCGAAATAGATAATGACGTTATTAGCAGGATTCAAGAAGACTGGGTAAAATAAAGAAATGCTTCTGGTGTGTTATGCGATAGAAAAATCCTATCCAAAATTAAGGGTAAATTTTATAAAACTGTAGTAAGACCAACGATGATATATGGTGCTGAATGCTGGCCTGCAAAGAAGAAACATACAAATAAAATAAATATTGCAGAAATGAGAATGTTAAGATGGATGTGTGGATATACACGAAAGGATAGAATGAGAAATGAGTATATCCGAAAGAAAGTTGGTGTTGCACCAATTGAGGATAAACTTAGAGAAAGTCGGCTTCGATGGTTTGGACATCTAAATCGTAGGCCGATTGAAGCTCCAGTTAGAAAAATTGAGTTATTAAATTTGCTTATGTACAAAAAGGAAGAAGAAAATCAAAGAAGATATGACAAAAAATTATAAGCAGTAATCTTAGTTACTTAAATTTAGATAAGAATTTGGTAACTGATAGAGCACAATAAAAAAATAAAAGATTCATATAGCCGACTTCACCTAGTGAGATTCCATATGTGTTCGCACCAATTCTCTTGAGTGGGAAGAATTTAACCCCATCGATTAGGGGTCAACTCTACTATAGTATCTCTCTAAATCATTTGTGCTCCATATGTACTGAATCATTTGTGCTGTTACTTTCATTTGAATTCTCTTCATTGCTGCTTTCTTCAGAACTTTCTTTTGCATTTGCATTTTCTTTATAGTTTCGAAGTATCCTTTCAAGTCCAACAACACTATAACCTCCATATTGTATGAATTTGAAGTTCAGTTTAGTTATTTGTATATGGAAAGTATACTGGATGGAAAGGCAATTTTGAACATATTGTTGGAAAATTTGAATACCATTTCTCTGTAAGAAAAATTATATTAAGAATAATAATATTTTAATAGATAGCTGTGTAAAATAGTGGCACCTGTTCTATCATTTTCTTGGTGACTTCTAAAGGTTGGTGTAGAACAGTTTCAGCATGTTTGTCAAATAGAACAACATTGATTCGATCAGTGTTATCTTCTATTATTGCTCGTAGTTTGTACCTGAAATGAATTAAAACATTTGCATGATATTTATGATCTAATAATTAATTAAAATAAGTTGTATAGTAATATTTTACATACCTAGTTGTTATCTGTGAATTTGCAGTAACACATGAAGTGTTGTCACAAATAGATCCTGTTGTTTTTTTGCGACAAATTGAACAGCAATAATACCAAACTTGTTCATTTGTAAATATGCTTATGATTCTTGCATCGATGCTAAAATGTTGAGGCTGAATATAGATATTTCAATGTATGGTATGTTAGAGAGAAGATAAATCTTTAAACTTTATAAATCAAGAGAATTTTGTAGTGAGACATCACCTCAAGTGGAGGACTTGTTGGTGTTAAGTTCAATAGATCATTGATTGTAACCTTTTCGATTTTTGATTTTGAAGAAGAGCCGAGAGACTCTGATTGTTTTGTTGTGGTACATAATTTAGGAAATGTATTTTTGTGCCTGTTTTAATAAATGGTAATTGTAAATTTTGTATCTGAAATAATAAAAAGTTATGTTATATATCTTACCATAACAATAATTTATTTGCTTCTTCAATAGCTGAAGTTGAGAAGGATAATTCAGTGAAAGCTGTGGTCTTAAGAATATGTTTCCCTACATGTCAAAATGTAAAATGTTAGACATAAGTTAAAACATGAAATAAAATGTTAAATAAATATATATATTTTTAGGAAAAATAAATGTAATATTACACTTGCCTCTGAAAATTTTGATTCGTAATCCAGATGCCATTAAGATTGTATCTTCTTCAAATTCTGTTGTTAATATATTGTGATATTTATTAAAAGTGTCATTCCAAACTGTTAATGTCATCGGTTGATTATAGTGAGTATTATCAATTAATGAAATTTCAAGTAGAGTAGATAATCCTGCTGTTGTTCGAATTGTAGTAAGAGGGCCCATGTCAACAACATATCCGAGAATACCTTTATAAGAGATAAGAGATAAATTGTTAGAACATTATAAGTTAATATAATAATTAAAAGAAAAGGGGAAATATTACCTATGAGATATTCTAGTTTCTTGGATAATTCAATAATTTTATTCAATTTGCTAAATGACCAAGTGAAACTATTGTTGAAGTCATTCTCTGTTATTTTCAGAACTGAAGTCTATTCTTTGAAACATAATCTTGTTGATCTTCTCAGAATCTTTAGAGGTGCATGGGAAATTTCATGATATATGTCTTTTATTTTGTATGTATTGCTCGAAGAGATAATATCTTTCCATTTGTCACATAAATTGCTGGGAATGAAGACTTCCATTTCAGTTTCCTAATATATTAAATAACATGTTAAAGTAATATTGTTAATGTTTAATAATTATTATGTATAAGAAAGTTTAGATGATAATACCTGATCATCTTTTGCTATGAAAAGTATTGAGGGATCTGAATTTCGAGAATATAACTTGCCATACTATAGTTGTGTAACAGAAACTTGAATGTTGCAAGATTCATGAAAAGTTTTAATTTGGTTTAGTAGTGTTGGTATTGTTGACCATTGATTGTTTGATTTTTTTTTCTCATTTTCTGTTGAACCTTTTTGTTTTGATGGTGCTCTCTTAGTATTTTTCCTTGTTTTGTATGCTGAAGATTTGTCAATGTCTTCTGTAGTTTCTGCAAATGGAAAATATGTTATTCATGAAATGTAACATAATAAATATTGGTAGAATATTTTATATAAAAAAAATATATCACTGAAATAATGTATTTAAAAGCTAAAATAATGCAATATTACAAACCTGAGAATGATTCTTCAATTTGTTGATCAACAACTTTTTGTTTCTTTTTCTTGATCTCTGACATCTGACAAAATTTAAAATTAAGTTATATATATATATAAGTTTTATAGTCATGCTATTGCATTTAAAGTATTGATTCAGTAATTTTTTTAACTTTTTTTTAAATTTATTTTTCTTTCAAGAACTTCTTTTAATACATCTTTATATACAATATTACGTGTATATCCATAAGGAACATTATTGCAATTAGATAGTAGAACTTTTATGGAAGCAATTGATGAAGCTCTAGAAATTGCAACGTATAATTGTCCATGTGAAAATACTGCTGTATGTAAATATAAACCAATATGATCAAGTGTTTGACCTTGACTTTTATTTATTGTCATGGCATAAGCTATTTGTATTGGAAGTTGTTTGCGTTTCAGAATAAATGGCATATCATTTTTGTTGCTAAGTCATACTTATTCTAGGAATTATAACATTTTCTTTAATATTTGATCCTGTAGTAATTTGTGCTTCGATCACTCTTTCACCAAGGTTTTTCACAATAAGTTTTGTGCCATTACATAATCCTCTACTTTGATCAAGATTTCGTAATAACAAAATAGGAGTATTAATTTTAAGTTGCAGGGAATGTGATGGTAAACCTGGTAAAGTTAAAGAATTTAGAAATTCAGGTGTGTATAAGGTTTCTTTATCAAACTTTTCGTCATTTAATGGAATTATTGTATCAACACTTCGATATATTTTTGTATCACTTTTAATTTCACTTAAAATAGTATTATTAATATAATCTATTTCTTCATTTCTTGGTGCTAATATTGCTTTTGTTTTCAGATAAATTGGATCAAAGGTTTTAGAATTAAGATTGGGGTAAATTTCTTTGATTAAGCCTTGTAATCCTTCGAAAGGATTAATTAACATATCTTCAGGAATTTTAATCCATGTACTATCATAATTATCGTTAGGTAGTTTAATTCCTTCTATTTCACCATCTCCAATGTTAATAATCCACTTTGCAAATTTTTCTAATTTTTCAATTTCATTGTTATTAGGATTCATATGTAGTCTCATATTTTTTGTCAATGAAAACAATTTACAAAATTCCCATAAAGATGATTTATGTATTGATGCATTGACTATATCTTCTCTTGTTCCTTTAGGCATTACAGGAAGAATTTGATGAAAATCACCACCTAAAACAATCATTTTTCCACCGAATGGAATTGTTTCTGCTTTTGGTATAGTATGTTTTAGCAAGTCACGAAATGTTCTATCAACTGCATCAAAAGCAAAACGATTTATCATTGATGCTTCATCCCAAATGATTAATGATGTTTGACGTATTAGTTGAGCTAATTTGGATTTTTGATTTATTGGGCAAATTGATATTTCAGTTATATTTAAAGGAATTTTGAATTTTGAGTGAGCAGTTCGTCCACCAGGTAATAGCAATGATGCTATTCCAGATGAAGCAACTGCTAGAACAATTTTTTGTTGGCTTCGTAATTTAGCTATTAATGATTTTCAGATGTAAGTTTTGCCAGTGCCACCACTTCCATAAACAAAAAATAGTTCCCCTACTTGTTTTTTGCATGAATTTAAAACATTATCAAAAATTAATTTTTGTTCAGAATTTAAGTTTGATTCTAATAAAATACTACTATTGGATAATTCTAGAACATTGTAGTTTAGTTCTTCAATAATAAGGTGGTTGTCTGTTATTTGATTGTTTTGATGTGGTAATGGCATGTTTGGTATATCAGTTAATGATTTTCCATTATTATTAAGGATGTGTTCTATATCTAGTAAAGCTGTGCTTTGAATTTGATTTATCCTAGTAGCAATTGGTAAGTTTATTGTTTTTTTATGCATATCATGATTATAATCTTCAGTAAGTGATTCCCAGTATTTTCCCATAACATTTTTGGATTTGACATTTCACCAAACATAAGCATCATACAAAACAAATTGCGAAGTTGTGAGGCAGTTGCCCATAATGATGCTTCATTTAATGCAAGGTGCCATTCATTATCATTTTCAATTAACCCATGTGCAACACATGCTTCTTTAAATGTTTGATGTTCAATGCCATTAATACTTTTGAGTTCATTAAAAGATTTTGCTCCAACAATAATGTTTAATGACATTCTCAAATAATATTGTTCACCAGAACTTAGATTTACATAAGGTAATCTGCCTATTGCAAATTCTCTTTTTCGTTCACTCCATTCTAATTTTTTTTTATTCCATATAAAATACATTGGAAATTGTGTATATGTTAATATTCTAGCTTTAGAATATTTTTTATTTGCAGTAAACCATTCAGTTAATATTGTTTTTTTAGTTTTATCTAGTTCAAGTATTCTATTAATTTTGTCACCTTCAATAAAGGAAATCATTTGTTGGTCTTCTAAATGATATTGTAGCCTTTGAACAGCTGGGAGTCTTTTATGTATATCGAATTCAAAAAGTCTCCAACATGCTTCTGAGGCTGATATATATCTTGAATCTAAATAACGTTTAATTTCATTATGTTTGTAATCACTGTTTGATTCAATTAATGCTGTAGCTTTATCTAAACCTTTATGAACATATTTGAAAAGATATTTTATAATTTTATGAGGATTGCATATTTCAATATTAATATGAGCTTCATATTTCAATAGTAAATTAGGATTATATGGAACTACCCATTTGCAATCTATGTCATGACCTTTAACATAAGCACTTGGACTTTCTTCTGCTCTTTTGTAAAGAGAAAAATTATTTTTATTTATGTGAGTATAATTATTATAGTTTTTTGGAAAACCTTTAGAACATTTTTCATTTTTCATGCAAGGAGTTTTTGGATTATAATAACCACATGGGCCATGGATTATATGTTTGATAACTAATTTATGTAGAAGAGGTTCTTTTTGTTTGTCTGGAATTTTAGCTTTAATTATGTGATCAATTTCTTCAATATTTCGAAGTTTACAATCCTTTTGAAGGGTAAGTAATATATGACAATGTGGCAAACCTCATTTTTGAAATTCAACAACACATAAATCTGCAGTAACTTTTCTAAATTATCTTTTTGAAATAAGGTCATCACATATTTGTTTTATTTTAAGGTTAAATACTCTGCTTAGAATGTCAGGTCTATCATTTGGTTGTTGACCTTGAATATATTGTAAGAATTCATGTATATCATTCCAATTTGGGTTACATGTGAATGTAATGAATAAATCTGGAGGTCCTGCCCATGCACATATGGACATTGCATCTTGATAGTTTTGGACCATGTATCTTGGTCCTCCAGTAAATGTTGATGGAAGTATAATTTTATGTCCTATTATAGTAGTATCATTATCACCTTGTTCAAACGCATCTTGAAGTCTTTGATATAATTCATTCCGTAATTTAGGTTGGTTACAATGGATGAAACGAAGCCTTTGCTCTTCGACAGAGGCAAATGCATCAACACAAAATTGTTGAAACAATCTACCACTCCTTAAGAGTGTAGTATCTTCTTCATGACGTTGTTGAAGTCTAAATGCATAAAAATCTTTCATTGTAATTTTTTTGTATTTAGCCTTATTATTAGATATATTTTTATTTAAATATATATGCCATCCATCTTCTCCATATGGAAATAGTAATGGATATTGAAGTGGCATATATGCAGGATGTGCTTCACTAATTCGTTTGAAACCTTTTTGATTGTTATATATAATAACATCACGTTTATTTATATTTTGCAAGGGATCTCCTATCATAAGAGCAGCAACTTCAGTTTCTGATGGTTTTGTATATTGTTTGTCATTTATTGATAGCGTTTCTATAATATTAAGCTTAAGCTCAATCTTGTTATCTGATTTATACCAATCACGTACTGCACGAAATTTTTTTGCATATATGTTATTTTTATCAAGCATAGATTTAATTTCTTTTATAATGAACGTAACATATTCTTTTTCTATATCATTATCTATATTTTTTCCTTCTATTAACTTGATGCGATTTTCTATTTCATGTTCAGTGTCATAAATATATAATTGAGCATATTTTGGTGGCATCCCACTTTCTGGAATTAAAGATCCAATTTGATGATAATTTTGTCCATGTATACGAAAATTATATGGTCCATGACTATGTAATATTTCATAGTCTATTTTTGTACCAAGAGAAGAAAATGCAAACATTGAGTTAAATATTCGAATATTTTTTTGAAATAATTTTGCAATGGGATTTGGATTTTTTAGATCTAGAAGAGAATCTAAAGGTTCAGGTGTATTGTGTAATAAAGGCAAAGAAACTTTACCATTTTTACAGCAGAAACTGAAATAAGTTTCTTTTTTTTGGTTGGTCTAACACTTTCCTCTAACCAAGTAATAGCTTTGCATTTTGGACAGGTTATTGTAGGTAAACCAAGTGAGGAAGTTGTTTTTTTTGAAGTAGAAGCATAGAATTTTTCATTATTTGCAGTCTTTTTATGTTTTTGTTTTTCTTGATATCTTATACGATCTTGTATTTTTCTTTTTTTGCGTTGTTCTTCTGATAATACTTTTTGTTTTCTTTTTTTATCCATTTATATATCCTCTATAATAAATATTTATGTTATATTTATTCTATAAATTAAATGAAGTTTCTAGTGAATAAAATAGCTAGTTGTAAGATCAAGTAACGGACTTACTGTTTTTTGTATACCTTTCGCCTTCTGTTCTGTTAATATGCTTTTTATTTTATGTTCCTGCAAAGATGAACAATGTATTATTATTAAATAATATTTATGTAAGTTATTTTCTTGTGGATTATTATGAAGGTATAGAAAATTGTAAAAGAAGTATGAGTACAATATAATAAAGATATTTCATATAAGATTTCCTTAACAAATATTTATGAAGGTTAAAATAGTTGTTAATGCATAGCATATCTTGATTGCATTTCATGTTCAGTGGCATATTTCTTTCTATTGGTAATATTATTTTGTTGTGTATGAAGAAATCTTAATATGTCATGTCATATTTTTTTTTTTTGGAGGTCATGCTATGATTTAGGAGATGGTTGCTCTCCCCAATTCATTGTTTGGTATCATTAGTATGTAAAATAATTACTTTTAGTAAGAACATATATAGTAGCTATTTTTATTAAACAAATACCTATCATAAAAAGAAAAAAGAAAAAAGAAAACTAAGGGTATGTGTTTAGATATTTTCTCAGCTTGTTTTATGATCTTGTATTTTTTTGCGTTGTTTTATAGATTGAATATCTAGGTTGTAGATTTGCCTTGTTCTAACTATGATTTTGTATTAAAATATTTTTTTGTTATTTTCTTATATATGCAGTTGTTGTGTTAGTAATTTGGGTGCAGATTTTTTTTTTTGGGACATTCACAATTTTCTTACATTTTTTTTATGTATGTTTTTTTTTGGAGTTTGGCCAAATTAGAGATATATATAGTAGATGTGTTTTATTTTACTTGTGATTTTATTTGTAATATTTGTTTCTTGTATTTTTTTCTTGCATTTATTTTTTTTTTATTTTTTTATGCATGCAATTTTTGTCCAAACTTTTACTGTTTTGTTTATCTAGCTTTGTGAGACGTAAGACTTAGTAAATTTGCTAATTGTTATTTTGTATTTAGATTTGGGTGTAGAGTGAAGAAATTGTTGTTTTGAAATAAAAAAAGGAAATAAGGAATATTATGAATGTATTTTCACTAAGTTTGTAGGAAAATATGAATATAAGAAAACACAAATATAGCTTTTCATTTACATAGTAAAATATTTATACTTGTTTTTGCAAAAGATTATAGTGCTGGGACAGGTGATGTAGTATTATGTTATATACTGTATTAGCAGGATATTGCTTTTTATATATTGTACAAATTAAAATACTTTTTATGATTATGTTGAGGAAAAATATGTATAGCAATATTTTTACTAAATAAAGACATGTCATAAAAAGGAAAGAATGAAAAAGAGAACATAAGGTATGTGTTAATATATTTTTTTGTCATTTTTCTCATTAATGTTTTCGTATATTATTGTAGAACCAAACAAAATTGTAATTAAAAGAATTAAGACCTGTAAAATAAGAAAATTAAGAGCTGCATACTTACTATTTTTTTGTGCTTTGCTTTCCCTTAATATGTTTCTGAAATTTGGTTATTCTTGTTTGAAGAGTATTGTATAAAATTAAATATATTCTTAATATATATACTTTGTATTTTGGATAGCTATTAATTAATGTATCTTTTATTTTTTTTACATCTGTCTTTATTAAATGAACTATCTAATTTTAAATAATATTAATTATATTTAATATATATTTTTTATTTTTATTTTGTATACTTATTAATTTATGCATGTAATATTTTTTTGACATCTGTAAGTTGTACAGTATGAAATTCATAGAAAAGAGAAAGTAGATAATGACAAAATATGCATGTTCTATTCTTTTGACATCTGTTTTTTTTTTATTGATCTGGACATATAGATAAGCCAGCCAAATTAAAGAATCGGAGTGAAAAAAAATGAAAATTTAAATTTTTTATTCAAGAAATAATTTTTTTATTGATAATAAAGTAAAATAAATTTATAATAGAGGAGAAAAAGAGGAGAGTGAGAGGAGAAAAAGGAGAGAGAGAGGAGAGCGAGGAGAGACAAACAATAATTTTTTATTGGTAAAATATTTTTTTTTATTTTATTATTGGTAAAATAATTATTTGATTTTTCACTCCAGTATTATCTTTAATATGAGAACTTGAAGGCTAAAATGGGAAAAGCAAATTTTATATTATTAATATATAGAAAATAATTATTTTATTTTATTATTGGAAAATAATTATTTTATTATTGCATTGCATATTCTATTTTTCTGTTTTTTTTTATTTTATTATTGCATGTTATATTTTTCTGTTTGTTTTTTTTTTTAGATGAGATGGACACATAGATATGTCCAAAATAAAGTAAAATAAATTTATAAGAGAGAGGAGAGGGAGAGGAGAGAAAAGAGAAAAGAGAGAGAAATAATAATTTTTTATTGGTAAAGTAAAATAAGTATTTTATTTTATTATTGGGAAAATATTTATTTTTGAAGGCTAAAATAGGAAAGTCATATTTTTTACTGTAGGTACCATCTTTAATATATAGATATAGATAGATAGATAGATAGATACAAGTAAGATGCCCGTGTAATAATTGCATGGGAAATGTTTGTGTGTATTATAAAAAAATGAAATATATTTTATATAATAACTAATATTATATATAATTAAAATTAAAATTTATAATATTATAAGAAATGCAAATTTCAATGGCCATCCTGTTCATTTCAGTGGTTGGTTGAGGCAAAAATGGAGAAGTAAAAATTAACATATTTTAAAGATATTAATCAAGTATATTTATTTATATTATTTAATATTTTAAAATATTATAAATATATTTAGATCAAATTTATGTGAATTTAAAATTAAGTTAGATTTAGGTTCTGGTTAGTGTAAAAATCAAAATTTTTTCTTAAAATAGAACTAATTTAAGAAATAATACTGAATTTTTTTTAATTATTTTTAACGAATTTTAATATGAAAAATATTATTTTATTTAATATATTTAATTAATTTTACTAAAAATATTAATTTTATTTGAGATTTTAGATCAAAATTTAGTATTTGAAATAAAATTAATATTTTTATTAAAAATTATTAAATATATGAAATAAAAAAATATTTTTTATAATAAAATTTATATAAAATAATTAAAGAGATTATTTGTTATTATTATTATTTTTTTAAAGTAAGGAACGACGGGAATGTAGAATGACCGGAAGTAATTATCTCATTAAATTGATCCATGACCGAAATCCCTAATCAAATGCCCCCTTCGCCGATCGCGTGCTCATCCGACCGCTCGCCCATCTATGTTCGTACATATTTAATGGTCTGTTTCTTTCTCTCTGTCTATGCACAAAAGCACTGGAAGGTTTGGGCGGAGCTTGGCTGAGTCTCGCTCTTTTTGTCTGAGGGGATATTAAATGATAGTGAAGATGAGGAGGGCCGTGAAGAAGGCTGATCTGAGGGGAAGAAGATGGTGGATCTGAGGGAAAGAGAAGGGCTTTCATCTTTTCGCTTCTCTTGTCGGGAAAGATCGCTGCATTCTTTTTCATCTTTCCGGTTCTTCTCTTTCATCTTTCCGTTTCTCTTGTTTTTTTTTTTTTTTTATTTCTTGGATTTTGTAGATCTGATTTTTTATGTAGTTTTTTTTGAGTTTTGTTATTTTTTTATTCATGCATGCGATTTATTTTTTGGAGCGTCGATAGATCGGACATGTAGGTTGTAGATCTGCTTTGTTTTAGCTATGATTTTGTATTAAAGTACTTTTTTGTATTTTTTTTCCATGTTTGGTTTTTTTTGGAGTATGGCAGCTGTTAGTTGTGTATTTTTTTGTTCATGCATGCGATTTATTTTTTGGAGCGTCGACAGATCGGACATGTAGGTTGTAGATCTGCTTTGTTTTAGCTATGATTTTGTATTAAAGCAATTTTTTGTATTTTTGTATTAGTAATTTGGGTGGAGATTTATTTTTTTGGATATTCATGGCTTTCTTACATTTTTTTCTATGCATGCTGTTTTTTTTTTTGAGTTTGAAGGAATCAGAGATATACGTAGATCTGCTTTGTTTTAGCTGTGATCTTGCATGTAATATTTGTTTCTCGGTACGGTTAACCCCTTTGTTTCTCTCTCTCCGTCTGTGCAGGAAAGTGAGTGGGAGATTTGGGTGGAGCTTGGCCACGTCTCCCTGTGCCTCTCGTGAGGGAGAGAGATTTGGCAGTGGCAGAGAAGGCAGTGGGCTTTTGGTTTGTTTTTTTCTTTTTTTGTATTTTTTTTATGTTTGAATTTTTTTTTTTGGAGAATGGTCGCTTCTGGTTTTGTGAGAAGTAAAGATTTTGTAGATTTGATTTTTTATGTAGATTTTTAAAGTTTTGTTATTTTTTTTCTTCATGCATGCAATATTTTTTTTTGCACTTTGGAGAAATCAGATATGTAAGTTGTAAATCCGTTTTGTTTTAGCTACGATTTTGTATTAAACTATTTTTTTTGTATTTTTTTTCTATGTTTGGGTGTTTTTTTTTTGAGAATGACAACTGCTAGTTGTGTGAAGATTAAAGATTTTGTAGATCTGATTTTTTATGTAGAGTTTTAAAATTTTGTTATTTTTTTTCATGCATGCGATGTTTTTTTTGGAGTGTGGAAAAATCTGATATGTTAAATAATTTTGAAATAAATTATTTTAAAAAAATATTTGAATATTTCAGTTATGTAGACTTTTAAAATTTTGTTGTTTTTTTTTCATGCATGCTAGTTATCTTTTTCTTTTTTACACATTGATGGCTTTCTTATGTTTTTTTCATGCATGCCGTGTTTTTTTTATGCATGAGATGTATGTAGCAGATGTGCTTTGTTTTAGTTGTGATCTTGCATGTGATATTTGTTTTTTATTTTTTTTTTCATGTATTTGCTGTTTTTCTTATTTTGTTATGTATGTACTGTTTGTCGAAGCTTTTAATGTTTTTTTTACTTCTAGGATTTGGAGAATCAGAATTGCTAGTTGTGTGAGAGTTGAAGACTTAGCTCTGTGAGAGGTAAGTATTTACATTTTTAAGTTATTATTTTGTTGTGTATGAAGAAATCTCAATATGTCATGTTTTTTTTTGGAGGTTATTCTATGATTTAAGGGATAGTTGGTCTGTCCAATTAGTTGTTTGGTATCATTCGTATGTAAAATGATTATTTTTAGGAAAAGCATATGTAGCACTTATTTTTTTATGTATGCAGTTTTGTTTATCTACCTTTCACTGTTTTGTTATGTAGCTTATAACGTTTTTCTTATTTTGTTGTGTTGTATTTAGATTTGGGTGTATAGTGAGGAGATTTGGTTATATTTTTTTTTTTTGTTCAATGCATAGAGTTGATATATTTGATTATAGTTTAGTGCTTCATATGAACTATTGGTTTTGCAGGGTTAGTGCTTTTTTATGTCCTGTAATATGGTTAAATTAATCAGTGTATTACACTTTTTTGAACTCGTTAAATTTCATATGATATGCTGTCTTTTTAGACTATTTTGTTATTTAAGTTTTTGAGTATTATTTTCTTTTTTATTGGGGAACGTGTTGATAGGTGTTCATGGTTTTAACGATCATACACAATGTAGAGCGGATGATCATAGGATTAATTAACGAGATGTTTTGCAATTTGATGGTGTTGATGGATGAAGTTCATTTATTTATATATCTTGTTTTGTTCAATGGATACAGTTCATATATTTGATTTTAATTCATTTATTTTATGTTTTTTTTTTATTTTTACGTTTTGTTTGATTAGATAGTTGAGTTGCAAATAAAAGAAAAAAAGAAAGTGTTATTTTCAAATAAAGAAAGAAAATAAAATTAAGTAGGCTTGCAGTAGATATAATGATTTTAGTTGTTTCTATGAAAGATATAAGCAAAATATGAATATAAGAAAAACACAACGATAAGTTTTTATGTACATGCCAAAGTATTTGTACTTGTTTTTGCAAAAGTAAGAGACATAAGCAAAACATGAACATAAGTAAAAGACAAATATATGTTCTTATTTACATAGCAACATCTTTAGCAAAGATACTGGTTTCTAGTTTTTACTTGTTTTCACCTTGCTCTGCCTCATTTGTGCTGTTACTTTCATTTGAATGCTCTTCATTACTGCTTTCCTCAGAACTTTCTTTTGCATTTGCATTTTCTTTATAGTTTCGAAGTATCCTTTCAAGTCCAACAACACTATAACCTCCATATTGTATGAATTTGAAGTTCAGTTTAGTTATTTGTATATGGAAAGTATACTGGATGGAAAGGCAATTTTGAACATATTGTTGGAAAATTTGAATACCATTTCTCTGCAAGAAAAATTGTATTAAGAATAATAATATTTTAATAGATAGTTGTGTAAAATAGTGGCACCTGTTCTATCATTTTCTTGGTGACTTCTAAAGGTTGGTGTAGAACAGTTTCAGCATGTTTGTCAAATAGAACAACATTGATTCGATCAGTGTTATCTTCTATTATTGCTCGTAGTTTGTACTTGAAATGAATTAAAACATTTGCATGATATTTATGATCTGATAATTAATTAAAATAAGTTGTATAGTAATATTTTACATACCTGGATGTTATCTGTGAATTTGCAGTAACACATGAAGTGTTATCATAAATAGATCCTGTTGTTTTTTTGCGACAAATTGAACAACAATAATACCAAACTTGTTCATTTGTAAATATGCTTATGATTCTTGCATCGATGCTAAAATGTTGAGGCTGAATATAGATATTTCAATGTATAGTATGTTAGAGAGAAGATAAATCTTTAAACTATATAAATCAAGAGAATTTTGTAGTGAGACATCACCTCAAGTGGAGGACTTGTTGGTGTTAAGTTCAATAGATCATTGATTGTAACCTTTTCGATTTTTGATTTTGAAGAAGAGCCGAGAGACTCTGATTGTTTTGTTGTGGTACATAATTTAGGAAATGTGTTTTTGTGCCTGTTTTAATAAATGGTAACTGTAAATTTTGTATCTGAAATAATAAAAAGTTATGTTATATATCTTACCATAACAATAATTTGTTTGCTTCTTCAATAGCTGAAGTTGAGAAGGATAATTCAGTGAAAGCTGTGGTCTCAAGAATATGTTTTCCTACATGTCAAAATGTAAAATGTTAGACATAAGTTAAAACATGAAATGTAATGTTACACTTGCCTCTGAAAATTTTGATTCGTAATCCAGATGCCATTAAGATTGTATCTTCTTCAAATTCTGTTGTTAATATATTGTGATATTTATTAAAAGTGTCATTCCAAACTGTTAATGTCATCGGTTGATTATAGTGAGTATTATCAATTAATGAAATTTCAAGTAGAGTAGATAATCCTGCTGTTGTTCGAATTGTAGTAAGAGGGCCCATGTCAACAACATATCCGAGAATACCTTTATAAGAGATAAGAGATAAATTGTTAGAACATTATAAGTTAATATAATAATTAAAAGAAAAGGGGAAATATTACCTATGAGATATTCTAGTTTCTTGGATAATTCAATAATTTTATTCAATTTGCTAAATGACCAAGTGAAACTATTGTTGAAGTCATTCTCTGTTATTTTCAGAACTGAAGTCTCTTCTTTGAAGCATAATCTTGTTGATCTTCTCAGAATCTTTAGAGGTGCATGGGAAATTTCATGATGTATGTCTTTTT
>JAEMOT010000513.1:94661-160483 GCA_019297695.1 Apostasia ramifera | reverse complement strand
CATTTTGTTTCCTGCAGGCACAAAATATTAATCTTTCTATGAATCATAATATCCACCAACTCTATTAGCTTGCCCGTCAGGCTGCCTATATTCCAAGTTCCTAATCTAATCCTACTTACTTGAGTTCTACTATGATGGACTAGCTTCTTTACCCGCATCCGTCCATGATGTGGGGACCCTTGCTCATTTTTCACTACACCCGGGCGCCGATGCAGCGGCCCTTGCTCATTTTTCACTGTATTCAGGCAATACAGCGCGTCGCTTCCAGGGAACGCCCTAGCTTTAACGCAATTTTCTAAAGGATTCATGTCATGATTGATTCGACAAGTTTTACGCTGGCTGTCGACTGCCGAACGCGTACAGTATTAATAGCCATTCTATTGATAATAATTTTTAAAATCATAATTGTATCTTCATTCCTCATGATTTCTACTACATGATCCTTCAAACTTTGTCAAGAATTATACCTTTCTATTTCGGATTCTATTCTTACGAGAATACCAAAGTTTGAAGTCTATGCTATCAATTTCTTTAGCTTACTCCCCTGCCCATTTCGTTTCCTAAACTTGCTTGTCACAGTATTTATATTTTAACTCTCTAATTTTATCTTAATATTTTGGATTAGCTTTTTTACTCACATCTTTCTATGATGTGAGTACTCTTGCTCACTTATCACTACACCCGGGTGCCGATGTAGTAACTCTTGCACACTTTTTACTATATTCAGGTAATACAGCGCATTGCTTTTAGGGAATGCCCTAATTTTAGCGCAATTTTTTAAAAGACTCATGTCATATTTGTTCACAAGTTTTATGCTGGGTGTCGACTGCCTAACGCGACCGTCCGCGTTTCTCAATTGTTAAAATTTTATCTAATGAAATTAGAAATCTATTTCTTTTATTATTATTAAAGTTTTTATTTAATATAAGATGAAATCTTATGCTAACTAAGTTGAATCAAGTTTTTTTCTCCCTCACGAAAATGAACCAGCCTCAAAATGTTTGAAACCTAGCACCAGCTCTGTTCCTCTCCTCCTCAATGCTAATAAGTTTATACCTCCTATTACTACCATGCTCGTGGTAGCTATTTTGATAAGTAAAATCATGTGGTCTCTTGCCCTCCCACTTTCATTGCAATGTAAATCCTAGATCCACCTCCTAACTCTCCTCGATGCTAATGAGGTCTCTTCTCATGTTCTCATATTGATCTTATGATACTTTTCGTCCATCCTCTCCTCCTCATGTCATATCTATACTTCATAGTCAAAGAGCCTCTTGTGTTCTGTCCGACCACTAATTACCATGTCATGTTCTCATTTTGTGTCCTTGTGTTGTTACTTATTACCTATTCTTGTCATTTTTTACTCTCATTCGAGGGACTGCCCTCCTTGATTTTGATTCAATACGTACGTGCATTTATATATGTTTTTGTCTTATCAAAAATTAAAGATTATAAGTTTCATATTTCACATGCATTTAAATCTTAAGGTGCTATAAAAAATTTTGTATTATTATTATTATTTGTTATGAGTTTTAACATATGATGAGCTAGCTATTAGGAAAAATATTAACAAATAAAAATGAGGAGAAAAATGAACCACAAACTATTAAAGATAATAAACATCCCACTTCTATAATAAGTGTTCGTCAATTTAGCAACTTATACTAATACTTTTTTGAAATATATTTCAAATTATTAAAGAAATTAATTTGATAATAAAAAAGGAAAGTTTATCATGCAAAAAGTTAAAAATGTCTACACAAGCTATCAAAGAAAAATTACACAATATCTTTTTAAATATTTTACTTCTGTATAATTAATATTTCCTGAAATCTACCATTACATCTAATAGTGACTTTCTGTATAATTTCTTGAACTAATCTACTTTGTTATGTTTGTTATGCGTAGCATTTTAATGACATTACTTTTATTTAAATTCCAACTTTATAACATATGTTATTATTCTACATATATTATTTAATAAATATTTGATGCAAATTTTTTTCTAATTTTTTGATTATTGCATTTATCTACATGAGATCTTCCAATATTAAAAAACAAAACTCGATTTATTTTTTATACATTAGATTTGATCGATATTCATTTTGCAATTAATCCTTAAGAATATATTAGAAAACAATATTATAAAAAGTGAACTTTAAAATCATCGTAAAATTTTTTCAAAGCAATAATTATAATCCTCAAATTGTTTTAGTATAGCACGTGCGTTGCACGTGCATCCGACTAGTTTAATTAGGTGTCCAAAACTTTCTTGCTATTGTAAAAACCGGATGACAAGGCTTGGAGAGGTTACTTATTATAAAACATATTGGACATGACCTTGATCACTAATATTATTTTTTTTAAGTGCATAGTATTATTAGAAAAAATTTTACTGACTTAAATGTAAATTGTGTAGAACAGTATTGAGACTAATAATGATATGTGATACTTAATTTTAGCCTATAAAAAGAAAGCGTATAAATAAAATAAGTGTTGTACAAATGAGAATACTAATGTACTTGAGTAGGTGTACACAAAATGATAGAATAAGAAATGAGTATATCCGCGAGAAAGTTGGAGTAGTATCAATTGAGGGTAAATTTAGAGAAAGTCGGCTTGGATTTTTTAGACATGTAAATTATTGGCTGATTGAAGTTCCGGAATGAAAAGTTAAGTTGTTGGATCTTGCCTATGTAGAAAGCGGAAGAAGGGAACCAAAAAAGGCATAGCAAGAAACTATAAGAAATGATCTTATACAATTAAAGCAAAATGAGGATTTTTTTAATTATAGAATACTTTGGAAGCTAAGGATTCTTGAAGCCAGACCCACTTAATTGGATAAAAGCTTAGTTGTTGTTGTTGCCTATTTGTTGTTGAGTACATAATGTTATTAGAATTGACAAAATAGTTCAAATTATGCTAACGGGGATTGAGAAGGATTCATCTGTGATGAATCGTGTTAAGCTGTATAAACACAGTAAAGAAGTAACATTTGTTGCATGCTAAAGTTTACAAGAAGAATTGTATTGATAATATAAGGTAGATAGGTTTCCTACTAATGTTTCAGTCTTGTCATGGTTATCATAATTTCATTGTGTCAATATGGATGTGAAATTTTGCATGTTTGATAAGCTGTCCTGATTTGTTAAAAATGTTCACACGCCCAAGAAGTTCGACGGGTTACTAGTTGTGCCGTTGGCTTGTTCGTTTCAAGTAACAGTATTTATTTCTCTGTTTAAAGCTATTGCATTTGCTGTGACATTTTGCAGTCAGACCGCTTCTTCAATGCATTAAAAGGCCATGGAGCACTTTGTCGATTGGTGATTCTTCCGTTGGAGAGCCATGGTTATTCTGCAAGAGAAAGCATCATGCATGTGCTCTGGGAGACTGATAGGTGGCTGCAGAAATATTGCGTGAAAATTCTTGACAGGATTGCACATTTAGGTGCCTCCAGTGCTAAAGATGAGCCCAAAACTAAAGGTACAATCAACTCGGAGGCTCTTTCTGGTAGTGGCGCAGGGCCTAGCAATGAAGGAGAAGAAGACGAATTTCAATCCTCTATGAGGTCATTGTTGTGGTATGTAGTTACTTTCCTACATGCGTTTCTTTGTTAGTATTTGATTTTGTGTGTCTAGCTAGATTTGTGTCTAATGTTTGCATGCCTTTAGTGCAATATCTAGGTAACCTTTTTATTATGTCAGGTTCAAGTTCAAAACCACCTTCTGGCATGCACGCAGGACAAAGAAAACTGTATCAAATCTTTATGACAAAACAACGATCCTTCATCAATTTCTCATAGGCCATTTGATTTTAGGAGCTTCATGAATTGTACATTGTATTTCACATAATTGAATAGTACTTATGATATTAGAAATAAAGACCACTTTTCCTTCTGCACATTCTCTTTCATCTTTCAGCAATCTTGAAAGGTCATATAGGTAAGCTAGCCATCATAGTCTGTCAATGTTCTGTGTGACTTGCTAATTTAATCAAGCTTAACTATGCTTTGAGCTTGCCTGAGTTGAAACTATTGAAGCTTGACCAAGAAAATTTAACTCATGTGAATTGTGGTTCACATCACATTGCGAAACATGAGGTGACTTAGTTCCACTACAAATTGTAAATTAGCTCTTTCCTTTTGTAATTTTGGAATTCGAGATGAAGTCTATCACAAGTTTCGATGATACTATATATATGTATGTATCTATTTATGTATATATATATATATATATGTATTTATTTATGGGTATGTCTACAAAGATACCGCGATGAGGTTATAAAACTTCAAAATGTAATAGAAGTATTAGTTCACAATCTAGTTCATAGGCACTAGATTGTAATAATAAAATAGATTATGAACCTCCCTACACCGTCAACTTAAGCATATCTAATATTCAATTTAATACCATAATCTAAAATCTAAAAGTTAAAAAAATATCATCGTTTATATGTTTTAATTAGTAAATGTAATATCTACAAAGTGCAAATTTTTATGATATAAGAAAGGCTTGTTTTGAAATCTATTTCAAGTTGATTTCAAGATAGGTTCAAATTTCTCGTATAGATCCCTGATCACGTGAAATATATTTTTTAGTATTAGTTGAAATGTAAAAATTATTTTGTAAACGTATTTAAATATAATCATTTTATACATGGTGCTCTCTTAACTAAGTGGGAAAGGGGCTTGATTTTATTTTGAAGTTTTTCTTATTTTATGATTTCATGATTGCTAATATTTTATTAAAAAAAGAGATGAATATATCATCACTTACAAGAATAGGTATTTAAGAATGCAGATTGATTTATTTTCTTTTAAGAAAACGAGATCACTTGGACTATAAAGATTGTAAAGTTATTCTAAGTAAATGTTTGACTATCCAATAATGATTGATGGTTTTAGATTTCAAGATAAGGAATTGGAGAAGGAATAATAAGCCAAAATTATGTCCTTAAACTTAGTGGAATTTAAAGAATGAGAATTGATGTATATTTGAGTAGGAGATCTTAAAACTTGGGTAGTGGGACATTGAGCAGAAAACTAATCTTATGTGGTTAACGGTTGCTAACTACATCTACATGGTGGCGAATGATATGTTGGGAGAATTCAAAGAAAAGGCTCTAAATAATAAAGATGTTTGGTGGTAGAAAGAAATTGTAAAAGAAAAAATTAATGAAAACATATTTGTTATGAAGACTGGTTTAAATGTAAGAACAAAGAAAATTAGAAGAAATATAAAGTGGCTCAACTTGAATCCAAGAAAATAATTTGTAATGCAAAGAATGTAGCTTTTGAGGACTTATATAAGAAGTTGGATACTAGAGAATAAGGAAGACGTATATACACGATTGCTAAGGTAAAAGGTGAAAAAATTAAAGAGTGATTCAAGTAAAATGTATTAAGAAAGAAGATTAGATAGTACTTTTCAAGTAAGAAGATATCTAATAAAAATAAATAAGTTATTTTGAAAGACTTTTTAATAATATTTATGATAACATGATTGATCTTACTGAACTCAGCATCTCAAAAGAAATTAAAATTTGCTCTTAAATCTGATATATCAATAAAGGTAGAGTTTGACAAGCTTTAAAGAAAATAAAGTGCAAAATAGTAGTAGGATCGAATAACATCCTAATAGATGTCTGAAAATATATGAAAAATAGAGTTTCTTGGATTATTAGGTTTAATATAATTTTAAAAACTAAAAGGATGTTCAATGAATGAAAAAATTATACATTAGTATCTATTTTCAAGAATAAAGGTGATGTTCAGAATTATGCCAATTATAGAGGAAAAATTAATAAGTCATACTTTCATCAAAAAATATTAATGAGTTATACTTTAAAATTTTGAGATAGGGTGATTAAGTATAAATTGTGTCGTAACATTAGAGTATCGCAAAATCAGTTTGGTTTTATGTCAAATAGATCTATTATAGAAGCTATTCATTTATTGTGAAGTTTAATAGAAAAATTTAAAGAAATAAAGGAAAGTCTATATTTCGTTTTTATGATCTAGAAAAAGCTTATTATAAAGTCCCATGAGAAGTAATTTGGAGAGTCTTAGAAAAAAAATGAATTTGCACTGCTTATATTCAAATTATTAAAAATTTAGATAAATAAGCTATTACTTGTGTTTGGGTACAAGGGGATTTGACTAAGAATTTTTCTATACATTTGGATTACATCAAGGCTTAGTTTTAAATTTATATCTGTTTATATTAATTATAGAGGTCCTGACTAGACACATTCAAGATGAGATGCCTTGGTGTGTACCTTTCGTAAATAGTATTCTTCTTGTTGATAAGACTACAGATGGAGCTAAGATGAAACTCGAGTTATGGATGAATCCTTCAGAGTCTAAAGGGTTTTCGTCTTAATAGATCAAAAATTGAATATATAGAGGGCACGTTTAGTCAAGAAAGAAATACTTATATTCATGATGTGACAATTGGTAATCAATTTATTAAGAAGAAAGCGCTTTATGTATCTTGAATGAATCCTACAAAATGATGCTGAAATAGATAGTGATGTCGTTAGCAAGATCCAAGTAGAAAGGATATTGTGGAGAAATGCTTCTGGCATGTTATGTGATAAAAATATTCATTTAGACTTAAAACTAAATTTTATAGAACAATAGCAAGACCAATGATGATATATGATGCTGGGTACTTATTTACAAAGAAAAAATATATAAATAAAATAAGTGTTATAGAAATAAGAATACTAAGGTAGCTGAGTGGATGTATAAAAAATAATAGATAAGAAATGAGTATATTTACAAATAATTAAGATAGTATTAATAGATAATAAGCTCAAATAGAATCAAGTTAGATGGTTTGGACATATAAATCATAGGTCGATTGAAGCTTCAGTATGGAAAGTTGAGTTATTGAACCTTGCCTGTATAAAAAGAGAAAGAAGACCAAAAAAGACATGGCAAAAAATTATAAGAAATAATCTCACACTAATAAGGATTTGTTAACTAATAGAGTGCAATAAAAATAAAAGATTCATATAATTGATCATATTTAGTAGGATAAATGCTTGGTTGTAGTTGTATATAATCTTGTTATTAAGATTATTTCCTTCCTATTCTTTTAGTATAAGTTTGTGTTTATTTATTTCCAGTCGAATTTATTTTTTATCAACCCACTACTATAAAGCCAAACCAAACACAACTAAATCCATAGAGTAGATCTATGTTATGATCATTTAGGATTGGTAAGATATGTCCAAGTTTAGTGCAATTCGTTATTCAAACTGAACTACCCTTCACAATATGTAAAGATGAGGGTTTCTTAGAATACCTTTATAACCGCAGTACAATTGTATTCTTAAGAATACACTTAAAAAAAATTGTATATCATTATATGAAGAATATAAAAAATCTCTCATTCAATACCTCACTAATATTACTCATAGGATTAGTTTAACTTTTGATATTTGGAGTAGCATTAACGGAGCAAATAACATTACCTGTAGGGTTAGTGAGGAATACATAAATGTATCTTGTTAATAAATCTTTTAGATGAAGCTCATATAGGCTCTAATATTTTTTCTTATACACCAAATATTTGTAAATTTTACGGCATAAAAAATAAAAAATTTTATATTACTTTAAGTAATGCTTTAGCTAACACTTTTGCAGTTAGTTTTTGACAGTAATTTTTAAGATCACTTTACAGATCCCTTTTTTATGTTAAATGTGCATGTCATATCATAAACTTATGTGTTTTCACTACTTTAATATCGAGCATTTGAATATTGATAAAATTAAGCATGTTGTGAAATGGATTCAGTTGAATTTGAATCTTAAATGTGAACAGATGTAAATGTAGGGAAAACTTGCATAAAATTTGCTTTACTCATCGAAACCATATGAACTTCTCTTCATCGTTTAATCGAATCGGTTTTACGTATGAGAATTTATTTATTATTTTTTATAATTTATACACAATTAACCATGATCTTCAATTGTGTTCCTATGATTGGATTTTCTTAAAGAAGATTTTTGAGTTATTATTAATTTTTAAGGAGGCCACTGAAAGTTTTGCAAGTTGTTATCCGACTTTACCTATTTTTTCACCTTACTTTTTCCAAATATTTCAGAATTTTTTTGGAGTTTAGATCTGATCCGATTCTTAAATGTCATCACTAATTTGGAGTAGAAATTTTAAGAATATTGAGAAAAAATGCCTCATTTATATGCTATAGCTGCCATGCTTGATCCCCGATACAAGAGCTAAGCTACTGAAGCGTTTTGCAGAGTATTCTGACTTCTTGGGGAGTGATATTGATGCCAAAAAGGTATCAATTTTATAACTCTCTAAGATTTATTTTCTCATTGCTAAATTGAACAGGTTATGAGTAGGAGTATGAGACTTGTGAAGATACAAATAGGAACACAGAAGAGGCCTGATATTTTCAATGTTCTTAGGTCGGTCATGGCGAAGTGGTCTGTTACTTCGAACTAGGGAAAGGCACTTATTGGTGAGCAATCTATGACATCGAGTCAAGCCCCTACAAATTTGAACGACCTACAATTCTACTTACTCCTCGAAAAAAAATTTGATGACGATATGAGCCTATTAGAGTGGTGGAAAGGCTCATCAAAACAGTAACCTATTCTATCTACTTTTGCTCGAGGTTTTCTATCAGCACAAGCGTCGACTGTAGTATTCGAATCAGCTTTCTCCACCACAAGGAGAATAATAGAAGATTATAGAAGCAACTTATCTGTTGTGACTCTTTACATGCTTACTTGTTTATAAGATTGGTTTGCTGTCTAGTCACTAAATCAACAGTAAAATTTTGTAAACGAGTTCAAGGATAATAGCTCAAAAAAAGAAGAGTACTCGAAAAGAATTCTTTGTAATTATGAGAAATGATTTTTTTGTATTGTGAAATTTTTGAAAATATTAAGTTATTTTATTGTAAAATTTTTCATTAATGATAATGATATTTTTTCAAAATCAGACTAATTTAATTTTATAAGAACAAATTTTAAAAAATGGACAAGTTCGCAACCCAACTCGACCCGAAACCTGAAACCAGATCAGACCTAGACTGGTTTTGGAACCAGTAGGAACGGAACCAGTCTGGTCCACTCCGGTAAACAACCTGACTATGACTTCAGGGAGTTCCATGTTTTTGTGGGCCTTTCTTCCTCTAATTGACTAAGTCAATGTTGTTTTGCAAGTCTAGTGCCCCTTAGTGAAATTTTTGTATAGCTTTTGGGAATCTCAACTAGTATCTATATGTGAATTTACATAAAATATTGGCAAAACACTTCAAAAGATATTTTATTCTATTTTGCTTAGTTTGCTAAGCACGCGTTTAATTGATCAAAATTTTCACTTGCACACTTTTCTCATCTCTTTTGTGTTTGGATCCATCCTATTAGTTATTTTAACACGAAACATTTTCATAAGAGATATTACTACTGGAAACTCTTGATTTGAGCTTATAGTTTTCATGGTTCTCTTTCTTCTTGTTATATGCTTGGTTGTTTTATTAAAAGATTGCTATAAAGGAAAAAGAAAGAGGCTATCAAAAGTATCATTTTGCTATATTTTTTAACCTTAAACCTATTTTTGTACAAAGAGGGAAGTAGGTAATCGATCACTTAACAAAGGTTCAGATCAACTGCCGCTATTGGCAGCTTAGTAAGTTCTGCTGGTGCTAAAAGAAAGTTCCAGAGATGCAAGAATGTTCCAGAGATGCAAGAAAGTTCCTGAGATCACTTTTTACAGAGAAAAGAAAGGATGGCATAGAAATCAGTACTATATTAGTGTTTCATTTGCTGATGCCCTTACCGCCTTCTTTTTTGTTTACTGAGTGTGCGTTCACCTTGTGACTGTTGGAATTATTTTATCATCATTTTGTTCAAACATTGTCACTGATAATGGAGCACTGATCATTTTTTCTATAATATGAACAGAAAACGAAGAATCCATTTGACAATGTCATGAATTATTTTCTCCGTATGAAAGGAAGCTGGTCATCGACACCATTTCTAGGAAGATGCAAGGTAATTGGATTCTTCATCTTGATAAATATCATGAGGACGCGTGAACCAGAGTTTCTACAGTTTTCTAATGATATGAAACATGAACGTTGATAAGCTTCTTGCGGATGCAACTTTTTTATTCTCCAAATCATGCAAACTGCAAACTACTTGTTTAATTTATATTTCTTGGCTTATCAACAGTAAGCAAATGTGTCATATTTGATGCTACCATTTTCCTTCATCAGTCTACAATTTCATGATGCATACATCATTAGTTTTCTGCATTGTGTTGGACTTTTTTGAGTTTTTATGATATGAGCAATTCCTGCATGTGCATGATTAGAAGGGGAGCAGCAACAGCTGATGATATATCTCCCTTCCAATTCTCAGGCAAGGTCCCTTTACTCTGTTAAGATTTTGGCAGCTCCAATCCCCCATCAATTTAAGCCGCCATCATTCCCCATTTTTAATGGCAAGACGGACCTCGTCTGTCACGTCCAACGGGTTGAGAACGCACTCTGCATTTGTGATATAATATTCAATGCATACAAGTGTAGGATATTCGGCAACACCTTTTCCGGAGCCACTCTGGAATGGTTCAACTGCCTTCCTTCAGGGTCCATCACTTCTTTCTCCCAACTCTTTCAGAACTTTTCAGCTCACTTTGCCACAAGCAAGCCGAGTGCATTCAGGTTATAGTCCAGACACGTCTTCTCTACTATTGGTTCAGTGATTTCTGAAACCTTTTCATGGTTGCTCCCTTCATGCTTTTCAGGTTTCCCTTCTCTTTCATGTGTTGCATATTGTAGATTTCTGCTTTTCCTTGCCTTAAATCTCGCAACACCATGGGAAGCTTTTCTGGAGCAAACAGAAGCTTTTTTGAGTTCCACTGATTTTGTTTCCTGAAATTCAGGCATTTTGAAGTTCTTATCTACTTTCTGGTTACAATTATTTGGATAATTTAGACTCGTAGAATGATTCAACTGACGTATGGACCTAATAGAGCTTGCATGTTCTGCAATACCACCAATGTTTCTAGATGAAAAAGAAGCATTTTTCTTCAATTTTTTCAAACTTATAAGATGAAGAAGACTTGCTGACATGCGCATTATTTTGCGTGATCACTCTTGGTGCTGAAGATGCTACGGTTTCCTTCGTATATGATGCAACTCTCATACAAAACACTATTTTTAGTTGAAGTTGATGCAACTTTCATATGATGCAACTTCTGTTTGTCCTGAGTAATAGTAGTCTTTGATTTCACGGTGTAACGGTCTCGGCTTTTACCTCGGCCGTTACCCATTTTTTTTATCCTCAAATAATTTACTATATCTTAATATAAATTTGTCCTCAATATACAATTACCATATTACATCATAAATAAATATAAGATCTTAAACACAAATAATCTAAAATAATCTTCTAATTGTCGCTCACTCATGCCTCTTATGCTTGTGCTAAACTTGTAAAAAAATATTGTCAAAAATGACATTAGTCCACCAACAGGACTCAGTAGGAGATATCAACTAGTTATGGGCTACATAAAATATTTAATAAGGTTTTATGATCACAAATTTATTATTTTGAGATTTAAGAGAATTATTACATGCATACATAGCAATATTCATAAACTTATATCAAATGAATAAATAACATAATAGCAATGACTCTAATAATTATGTGTACTTAAATTATATAACAGAAGATATCAAACAAAAATTCATTACATGAGTACTATCAAATAAATGAGCATGTATATCATGAATTTTTTATGAACAATTGAACAGTATAAATGCATGATAAGTAATTAGCACAATACGAATACTAAACATAAACAAGTGCAACATGATTTGCCTAATAATTATAATGTAAACATGATAACAGAACAAATATAAAAATATGATTAACGAGTAAGTTTTTTTTTAATTAATTTTATTTTACTATTTTGGGTCTGTGATTTTTCGTACTACGTCTCAGCTGCCTTTTATATCTTTGGGGATCGTCACCCCCCATGAATAGCTCTCCGTAGGCATATTCAATGGACGTCGTCGCGCCAAATATCATGTGAGGACCTCTAGTGGACACGTATTCACAGCAAACACGTATCTGCTTTGGGGATCGTCACCCCCCATGACAGTCGGAAACTGCCAATGGACGCCGTCGCGCCAAATGTCATATCATATGCTCGAGCTAAGACAGGTGCGTAATCCCACAGAAATCACATTTAATTTTTTAATCTATTGTTGCCTTTAAAATCTTGATTATAAATTTAGACACATAGCAAGCTCATACACTTGTCTAAATATTATATTATATCTTTGAATGTAACGACAAGTCCGTACACTTGCCCTCCTATAGGTGTCACAAACACAAGTCAACATATTCTCGTCGAATGTGACGACAAGTCCGTACACTTGCCCTCCCGTCGATGTCACAGCCACGAGTCAATATATTCTCATCGAATGTGACTATAAGTTCGTACACTTGTCCTCCCGTAGGTGTCACAGTCGCGAGTTAATATATTCACATTGAATGTAACGTCAAGTCCTCACACTTGTCCTCCTGTAGGTGTCACAATCGAGGAAAAGAGGTATATCATTACATTACATATTTATCTCTTTATTGAATAAACAAACAAAGCTAGCAATTAATTCATAATAATTTATATGCACTATACATTATTAAACTTTCACAATTCACCTTGTACCTCAAAATCTCGATAATTTAATTTTAAGTCATCTCTCTTATTTAAATCAAATTTATATAGTAATTCAGCAATCACCAATAAAAATAATCATGATATCTTCAAAGATATTTTAATCTAAATTAATAAAGATCATTAATTCTCCACATATAATTTATGAAACCTCAATCAAAGTTTAATGAGAGCATAATTAGAGCTAATAATATAACTATAATTCACATTTGAGTCTCATATTAAAGTGAATCAAATTGAATCATAATCTATTCTAAAATTCACATTTTTATCACTCTATCATTACTATTCGAATCAAATTATTTATCAATAAATCTATTTAGCATAAGTTTTAAACTCCAAATTTATCAGAGATTAATTAAATCATTAATCCTCAATGTCTCATAGCATTTGAAATCGATTTCATAAGTCCAATTCTTCTAAATATAATAACCAATACTTCTGCCAAAGTAGCTCAATTATTTAGACTTTTAATAATAAAATATATATTTCTAAGCTAATTAATAAAATAAATTACATAAATATGATAAACAATCAAATAATCTAATAATCTTCAAATTTACATTTAATAGCAATTATTTAATTTAAGAAATCTCCATTTAATTTACATGTGATGATAAACTTTTCAAAATAGATTTTTATGTCAAATTCCTCTAGCAAAATCTCATCCAAAATGAACTTTTTAAAGGAAGATTTCTACATAAAAATTATAGTATAATGTGTCCTTTATTTTCATATAAAATTTTATGTCAATCTAAATTCATTTGGTACACCAAATCCCCTATGAACTAAACTCGGTCAGAAAATTCGAATTTCTGTTAGATTTTACTAATGACACCGAAATCATACTTTTTATTCAGAATTAATCAAATGTTTTTTCACAAAAGTTGTAGATAACTTCAAGATCCAACTCACCACCAATTTTCTTCAAAATTCGAGATCATTTAATACCCTAAAATAATGCTACAAAGCCCAGATCCGAAATAGAAAAATTTTAATAATATACAATTGTATGTATATCTAAACAAATTTCTCTAATAAAATAATTTAAGCCCATAAACGAAATTTACAACCATAAATATGAAGAAAGTATCAGCAATGCAATAAAAAAAAATTCACAAATAATTAAATATTAAATTTATTCAATTCTCATCAAATTATTATAAATTAAATTATGCGAATTCTTATCTTTGAATAATTTAAACCTTAATAGTTAGAGAGATCTCCTACCTCATGGAATTATGAAAATATCTTTTTTTTCTTCCTCCTATTCTTCTCGCCTTTCCATCCGAATCTTTGAAATCTTCTTGTATAGTTGCCGATTCGATGGAGAAAGGTTGTGATGCTTCGGATCTCTAATTCTCTTTTCTCCTATCTCTCCCTCTTCTTTCTCTTTTCTCTCTCTCTCACCCTCTCATTTTTGGCCAAAGAGGGGCCTAGGGCCGGCGGTTACGAATCGGGAGAGGGTGAATCAATGTGTGAGAGGAGAGAAATATTATTTCCTCTAATAAAATCTAAGGGTAAATCTGGTATTTCTTCCAAGGCTAAAATTAAGGGATAATTAAATCTCATAAATTCAAAATTTAAATAATGATAATAAATCATCCTTTAACTCATAACTATATCCCTTAAATATCGTCAATTTTGATAAATATCTTCATGAGAACTTTAAATTAATAAACATTTAAATAAATTATGAGATATTAAATAAATTATGAGATATTAAATAAATTCAAATTTAAATCAAGAAAAGAATTTTCTAATATTTCTCTTAAATTTTTAAATAAATACTAGATCTTACAAAAAAAATATTTCTAGATCTAATATTTCTTTTATCACTCTTTCTATGTTATTTTTGGAGATCAAATAAATCAAAGGTATTACCCAAAAAATTTTCTATAATTTCTATACCAAAATACCGTAAATATTATTTATCACCCAAATTTGTACATACAATTCTAATTTATAATACATATCAAATCTGAATTTTCGGGATGTTACACATGGCGTGTTTTATCTTCTCTTTCTTCCTCAAATTCGAAAGATTCAAGTGGTTGACTTTATCATCCGGAGATTCTGCGCAAGAACCGGTCTTTACATTGATGTTGACTGTATTCTCAGATGCAAGTGTTTGCTCATTACCCTTAATCCGTGATCTCTCTTTGCAATGCCTTATTTTCAGATCTTTCACATAATTTTTCACAAAAACTGCAATTTGACCATCTTCTAAATTGTGTTTTTGCCCGTACTTACATAAATCGTGACAAGAACCTAGTGATGCATTGAGGTATCGAGATTGAACCTTGTTGTAATCATTTGAAAGAAACAGTGGACACTGAGGTTTCATCCAGAAACCTTCTTTTGACGACAAATTTATAGAAGATGATGAAATGATATCCCTCGCTATCGGATCTTTGGCCATTGACTTCAGACCTCCTCAATTAAAGCTGCAATCATTTATAAGCATTTCAATTTAAGCCTTGATTACATCTATCATTCAGACATGATACACTCATCTCACAAAAGTAAATTATCTAGAATATTAGGCTTTGTGATGTAAAGTGGGGAAGGAGAAGTAGAAGAAGAGGAAGAAGACTAGAAATTAAGATGAAATATTTTATTTTCCATTGATATATTACAATGTAGATAAGAATTTGGTAACTGATAGAGCGCAATGGAAACAAAGGATTCATGTAGCCGACCCCACTTAGTGGGATTAAGGCTTGGTGGTGGTTGTTGTTGTTGTTGTTGTTGATATATTACAATGTGCTGAACCATTAGGCCATATATAGAGTATGGTTAACTAATTAAATATGTCAATGCATTGAAAGAAAATTTCAATCTAAGTACATAAATGACAACTTTAAGAACTACTAACATGAAATCATTCAAACAGAAACCTTCATGGCCTTCCATTTGGTAGTTGATGGCTCATCCGCATCGACTTTGGGATGTTCTGATTAGTATAATCGTTCTCATTAATTTATTCTAAATAAGGCTCTATTAAGGTGGTGCATACATACGTGAATCTGATATTAAATCTGGATCCATACTTCTGATCGAAAAATGATGAATGTTTAATAAAAATATGCATTTGATGTACATAGGCACGAAATTATTTTAAATTTTTGTTGGACTGAAAAAATAACAGATGAGAGAAATTTTTTTTTTTAATTTTTCTTAATTTACTTTTTACATATTTTGTAAAATAAAATAATTGTGGGATCTCTTCTATAATTTCCATTGAAAGTAGGAACATGTTATCTAATGTGTTGCCTTAAAAGTTTCATTGGAGGAATCTGAGCAGTAATGAGGAATATAATTATGTGAAATAATATAAATATTGCTTAAAATTTTGAGTTAATTTGAGATATTAGTCCCTTAATCTATTATTTAAAATAAATAACAACAATAACAATCAAGCCTTAATCCCACTAGGTGGGGTCGGCTATATGAATCATTTGTTTTCATTACGCTCTATCAGTTATTAAATTCTTATCTAAGCTTAAGTAATTAAGATCACTCCTTATAGTTTTTTGTCATGCCTTCTTTGGTCTCCCTCTTCCTCTTTGTACATGGGCAAAATTCAGTAACTCAATTTTTTAAACTGGAGCTTCAATCGGCCTACGATTTAGATGTCCAAACCATCTAAGCCGATTTCTCTAAGTTTATCCTCAATTGGTGCAACATCAACTTTCTTTCGGATATACTCATTTCGCATTCTATCCTTTCGTGTATATCCACACATCCACCTTAACATCCTTATTTCTGTAATATTTATTTTATTTGTATGTTTTCTCTTTGCAGGCCAGCATTTAGTACCATATATCATCGCTGGTCTTACTACAGTTTTATAAAATTTACCCTTGATTCTGGATGGTATTTTTCTATCGCACAACACACCAGAAGCCTTAATCTATTATTTATAATAAATAAATAAATTATATTCATCATGAAAATTTATACAAACATATTAGGTACACATTCACATATTGTCTATTTTTAGAAGTGAATGATAAAATATTTTAAAGTTAATAGTATGTTTGTGTATGTTTGTATATAAATTTTTCTACCAGAAAACCCTTCATCTAAATAAGAGAAAAACATGGGTTAAATATGTAATTTTACTGTAATAACTGAAAAAGATTGGGCAGCGAGAAAATGACCCGGCCCCGCCCGACCCGAGCCGACCCGACCCAATTATATTTCGGATACGAGCTGTTAGAAACCGCACCAGGGCAAGAAGAGCGGCGAACCCCTCCTTCTTGTCTGATGGGGCGATCGAGTTTTCGGTGATTGCTCCGGGAATATCGCTTCTCTTTCCTCGAGATTTAGGGCTGGGAAAATGGAATGGCAGCTGCCTCCGGGTATTCCTCCGGTCGGCCTAGTCACCCGCTTCCTTTCTCTGCTACAGGGGCATCTTTTTTCTTCACAGGCTCCCGGCCTTCACCGTCGACGCTCCGGAGGGTTTCCGCCAGTTCGTATACCCTCCTGCCCTAGGCGCCGCCGCTTCTGGCTCTTAGGCCAGGGCCCGCGTTCTGGATTCGGATTCGCATGCTGCCTGGATTTCCACCGGAAGTTTGTAAAACTCTTCCCTTTTGAGGCTGGCGAGCTGGATCCCCAGGTAAGCCTCATTTCTCACTGCCGAATTTCTTGTTATTATTGTTATTTAATTATGATTCAACTGAAAATTTGGCTCTTTGAAGTCTTTTTTTAGTCGATTTCCAATTGGTTGAGTTGGAACTTTTGGCAGTTTTCTCGCATTTTGATTTTTGCTTCAATCGCAATGAATTTATTGTTATTATTGGTCTTGTGCCCAAACATGAATCCCGCATTTGGAATTTGGGCTCTTGCCTTTTTATTTCTTGATATTATATTTGTCTATTATTCCCATGATCTGTAGAAGAGAAATGCATGTATGGTCACATGAATAGATATGTGGGCCGGGACAGAGAGGCTCAGAGAGAGAAGTATGCCAAGGAGCTAATGGAGCTGAATGGGAGATTAATGAGGAAGAGAGTTAGGAGGATAGCTGATTGAAGGAGATGAAAATGAACAAAGTTTCAGAGTTTGAAGTAGATCAAATTTCCCAATTAGCATCATTGTTTGTGCTTGGACTTTCTAAACATTGCTTTTTTGCTGTGGAGCTCAGGTAAGTTTGGTCATGGTTTAGTTTGTTAGAATTTGCATCTAGTTACTGGATATGTTTTGATGGAGCATTGCCAAAAACTTCTGGACGTATGATGAATTTCTTCTGTTATGACTACATTGCACTTCTATTGTATGTCAACGACATGCTGGCCGTTGGTCGTGATGCCGAAAATGTCAAGAAGGTGAAGATTGAACTTACAAGAGTATTCAATGAGAAGGAGTTGGGTCCAGCAAAGCGCATTTTGGGCATGAAGATTCAGAGGGGTTCAAAGGTGGTAAATCTCTTTGTTTGTCACAGAAATCTTATGAAAATAAGGTTCTCCAACGATTTAACATGGACAATGCATAGCCAATTACTATGCCTTTAGGGAATTATTTTCTAAACATCCACAGAGAATGATGTGATGTTGAAAATTCCCTACTTGTCGTAGTAGGGAAGTTTGATATATGCAATGTTGTGTATAAGGCTCAACACAACTCATGTAGTTGGAGTCATTAATAGATTTCTTTCCAATATGGGAAAGGAGCACTGGGCAATAGTAAAGTGGATCCTAGGCACATCCAATTGGCATTGCGTTTCAGAAAGAAGTCGAGGTTTGTTGGTTACTTAAATGTAGATGTGGTCAAATACGTAGACTCGATGAAGTTCACTTATGAATATTTGGTCACCATTAGAAGGGTTCGTGAGGGTCAAAGATACAGAAATGCATGACACTTTCGACGACTAAGATAGAGCTAATGTAGCAACAGAAGGGGGTAAGGAAATATGATGAATGAAGAGGTGCTCGAAAAATTGAGAAACAAGCAAGACAATTATGTTTTGTATTGTCACAATCATTATGCAATTCACTTAGCACAGAATCTGAGTTTTCACTCAAATTTGAAGAACATAGAGGTCCTTTATTACTGGATAAGGGTTGTCCTTGAAAAGAAGATATTATCCTAGGAAGCATGGGTATGACATGAGGACATGAACATTAGACACGATATGATGACACGACAACTTGAAAAAATGTTGGATGTGGATAGGGAAAGACGCGTTAATAATATAATAATTAAATGTAATAAATATCTATGTGATAGTATACTTTGCCATTGCTTTTGCTTAATATCTTAGGAAGCGTGGACACGATATAAGAATACGGAGATACGACACGGCTGGACGTATAGAGGTGTCCATGCTTCCTAGATCTTGTCGTTGGAAAAGATTCATATTGACGAGAATCCGTCGAATATGATAATGAAGGCAAGAACAAGATCCAGGTATGAAGTTTGCATAGGCACAACAAGGTTGAATTTCCTTTCATAGGTTAGGATGAGAAGTTTGTTGGGGTATTTCTTTTTGTCAAGAGGAAGATAAAGAAGTCAAGAAGGCTCGTCGAAAAAAATCCTCAAAAAGTTTTCTTTTGAGAATGCCATATGTCGTGGATGAAAAGTCGTATAAGAAAAGTGTTCTTGATAAGATTGGCAAATCGAAGGAAGTTCCTCGATGGAAGAATCCTTGGCCAAGGTATTTGGACTCAAACATAGAGTCTTCAATGAATGAATCCCACGAGCGGACAAGTGGTCCTCAAATGTGGAAGGCATTAAAGGAAGCATTCTTCAAGGAAACATCACTGAACCCATAAAGCTGCTTATTCGTCTATTCTCAGAGAAGAGAGTTCCTCGACATAATTGAATTAGTGTTCTAAAATATACAAAGAATTATGCAACATTTGGAGTGGCCACATTAGCCTTATGCTAGGCTGTAGGAATGACCGCATTAAGATAGTAATATACAGGATATCATGGATAGTCTGTACCAAAAATCATTTCTCTACTCCCCACTTATAAAAGGAGTAGACAAGAGCAACATGAGTAGAGATGTTATTATGTGGATCATCGACAAAGTGAGAGCATCCCATAGAGCAACCAGTGGTGGCAAAGTCTAACAGTTAAGACTAGCAATCTATAGGAAGTTTAGCCTTCTGAAACCTTCTAGAGAAGCAAAAAAGGCATAGAAGATAAGTTGTTTTCCTCTGTTAGCTATCTAGGACAAGTTAGGTCTAGATGAAGAACTGTAATCTTCTAATGATTCGTTGGATTTAAATTCCAAGATTTGTTTTTCACCTTTGAAGTGTTGTCAAAAATTTAATTTTTCTTTGAAAAATCATCGAATCATTTGGTTAATTCCCATTTTTCTTGTTTCGTGATGAAACTACTATGAATCATGTTTATCCTTAGGCAAAGCAATACAAACAAAAGTAATATTCATAAAATCAGATCGCTGATCTTTAAATCCCACATGAGCTAAAGGTTATCCAACAGTTTAAGAGGATAAATGTGCTTCACTTCTTTAGACAACAGAATTTTAAACTAAAGAACCTCCAGCACCGTTATAAAACATAAAATAAAATAAAAACTTTATCATCATTATCTAAACAAAAAAAAACTCCACGAGTTGGATTATGCAAGAGCGATTATATTTGATAACAAAATTAATTTTAATATTATTTTATTGTCATGTAAAAAAAATAATTATTTAATTTAATAATTTTTATAGATAATTTTTTAAAAAATTATGAAATTATTAGTTGAATAGATGACATTTAAAAATTATATTGAACCAAATGCGATTGATATTATTTTAAGGTTATATCATGATATCTGTATGTCATCTTTAGAGTCATATTTATATAAGTTTTTAGAATATTATTTAAAAAATATCATGAAATTAAATAATTAGTTTCTTTAAATAATATAACATAATATTAAATTTATTGTTCTCCTAATTTTATTACGTCTTAATGAATTAAAAGAGAATTTAGATCTATGTTGAACAATAAGTTAATTAATATAATATCTACGTTGTTATTCTATATATATAAAATTTACAATGAATATTAATGAAAGCGTTATCAAATTTAACTTAATAATAAAGATAAAAAACTGTATAAATTTAGGGTAGATTCAGAGTTTAAAAACTGAGTTACAAAATAAGAAATGAAACATAGTCCCACCCTAATTTGAATCTTATTTTATTCTTCTAACGATGCTTATAAAATGAAGATAGATCACATATAAATTAAATCAATAAAAATAAATATCATTTAAAAATATTTTTCTTTTAGTTAAATAAATTGTTTCGCAACTTATATATTAATTTTTTAAATTAGAGTTTAGGATAGAAGATTTTAATTTATTGACATATCTAATAGAATTAAAAGTATAAATTATGTGATCAATGTTGTATTTTTCTTTATTTATTTTAATAATTAGATCTAATTATTTATTTAAAGTTTTGTTAATAAAATATATTAAAAAATATTTACATAAATTGTTAAAATTTTATTAACAAGAAAATATTAAAAATAAATATTTTAATTTTTGTGGTTTAAAATTTTTATAAAATTATTTTTTGATAGTACAAATATTACTATTAATATTAAAGGAAGAAATGAAAAAAATAAAGAAATAAGAATACATTAATTAAAATATTTGTTGATATATTTAATAATCTCATTGATCTCCAATGATCTTATTAAAATGTTTGTTGGTATACTTAATAAAAAAGAGAATAATAAAATGATAAAGAAGAATAAGAGTAACAAAATTACAAAATGATTAATAACATCTCACTGCCTGTTTTGGTTGTTTTTTTTTTGAATTTTAGTTTCTTTATTCTAGTTCATAATTTAATATATTTAAAAATGTAATAATTACATATTAATGGTTAATAACATCTCACTCTTAAAAGCAATAGTAATAATTTCTTGATTACATAATTTTATTATTATTAAAGTTACCTCTCTTAATAGAAAACATATGAGCCAAAAAAGTTCCTCATCTGTTCTTAAAAAACGACTCAATCATTCTTTGATACATGACATTGAGGCTTGCAACAAATTGAGTTCGATTAGTCAAGTGAAATCGAAATATTTAATTTTCATTTACCTCAAACTCAAAGCTAATCTAATTAATTTGAAAATGATTTTGGGTTGAGCCGAACAAAAATAACTAAATTGACAGATAAACATGTTTCAACATTTTGCACGAGAAAAAAGTCGGAGCTTTGAAAAAAAAATTGCACTATACATGTATAAAACTTGCACTATACATGTATAAAACTTGAAGGAGTTCTATCAATGACACAATCAGAAAAATTTAAAGGTAAAAATATTCTTTGGTTTCTTGCTTAGGAAAAGCAATACAAACAGAAATAATATTCATAAAAAAAAGAGCAATCAGATCACTGCAAGATCTTTGAATCCCTCACACTGGATTATCTAAAAGCGGTTATGTTTGATAACAAAATTAATTTTAATATTATCTTAGTGTTATGTAGAAAACATAATTATTTAATTTAATGATTTTTATAAATAAATTTTTAAAAATTTATGAAATTATTATTTAAAAAGACGACATTTAAAAATTATATTGAACCAAATGCAGGTATTTTATTTGATGTTATTTTAAGGTTATATCATAATATCTGGTTATCACCTTTTGAGTCATAATTATATAATTTTTTAGAATATTATTTAAAGATATCATAAAATCAAATAATTATTTTCTTTAAATAATATAACATAATATTAAATTTAATGCTCCTAATTTTATTACAATATCTTAATGAATTAAAAGAGAATTTAGATCTATGATGAACAATAAGTTAATCAATATAATATCTACGTTGTTGTTTTATATATATATATATATATATATATATATATATATAGTTTACAATGAATATTAATGATAGCATTAGCAAATTTAATTTAAAAATGAAGAGAAAAAATGTATAAATTTAGGGTAGATTCAGAGTTTAAAAAGTGAGTTACAAAATAAAAAATGGAAGATAGTCCCACCCTGATTTGAATCTTATTTTATTCTCCTAAGAATGCTTATAAAATGAAGAGAGATCACATATAAATTAAATCAATGAAAATAAATATCATTTAAAAATAATAATTTTTTTCGGTTAAATAAACTGTTTTGCAACTTATAAATTAATTTTTCAAATTAGAATTTAGGATATAGGGTTTAATTTATTTAAATATCTAATAAAATTAAAAATATAAATTATGTGATCAATATTGTATTTTCTTTTTTTATTTCAATAATTAAATCTAATTATTTATTTAAAGTTTTATTAATAAAATGTATTAAAAAAATTTACATAAATTGTTAAAATTTTTATTAACAAGAAAATATTAAGAATAAATACATTAATTTTTGTGGTTTAAAATTTTTATAAAATTACTTTTTGAGTACAAATATTACTATTAATATTAAAAGAAGAAATGAAAAGAAATAAGAAATGAGAATACATTGATTAAAATATTTGGTGATATGCTTAATAATCTCATTGATCTCCAATGACCTTATTAAAATATTTATTGATATACTTAATAAAAAAGAGAATAATAAAATGATAAAGAAGAATAAGAGTGATAAAATAATAGAATGATAGGGAAACAAAAGCTTATTCTGAGAGAAAAAACTATTCAGCTTTGTTAACTATGGAACAACTGAAAATAGTAAGTACTAAAACAACGGAATCAAATGCTTATTTCTTTCTCCTTTCTCACTAAAAAAAAATTTCTCCTCTTTCTTTCTCGCTAAAAAAAGCTCTCTTTCTTTTTTTTTCTTTTTCATGTTAATCTTGTGACAGAAAACAACGGGGAGACGAGCCGAAAAGTAAAAGTATTTTTTTTACATAATTTTTATTTCGCTAATTTTTTTTCTATTCTTTTTAATCATTATCTTTTTAAAATTCGGTTGAATTTGTCTTTTGTTTTTTGTATTTGTTTGTTATTAATCTTTCCTAAATACGTATTTCTATTTTTTATCAGCACCAGAAATTGTGCTGCATGTTTTTAAACTTATATTGTAAAAGTTTTTACATATAAGTTTCATTTTGCATTTTTTTTAGCAAATTATTGTTATTTTTAATATGTAATTCTTTTTAGGATGTGCAATATGTAAATGTTAAGCAATATTCACGTCATTAACTTGCAAATTTTAGCTTTGAAGTTAACAAATATAAATTTAAATACATAAGAGGACTCTAAGGTGAAGTACATTTTTTGAGTTTTGTAATTTTTTTTTTTGGAGAGAAAAAATTATTTTAATATTACGATGTAAAATAAACTATTTTATTATTAAAAATTATATTGAATGTAAAATAAAGTTAATTTTTAATATTTAAATTTATATAATTTGTGAAATAAAATTAATTTTTAATATGTAAATTTATATATGATATTAAATAAATATAAAATATCGACGAGAGTATGTTTAGAAGGATCTAATAGTTTTTTTTTTACTCCAACAATACAAGATCTAACTTTTTAATTTTAACCATCATTGACTAAGCTTCCCTATTTGGTTTGAGAGATTTTAGTTATGGCTAAAAAAATTCTCAATTAAAAATTTTCTTTTATTTCTAAAAAAGTAAAATAATATTTTACATCTCATTCCATACAAATTCTAACATTAAACAATCACTTTATTTCACATCCAATATAATTTTTAATATAAATAATTCATTTCATTTCATATACATTTTTTTTAAAGTTTTATAAATTTTTTTTAAATTATAATTTTTCTACTGCCAAATAGAGCCTATGTATTACTATTACTTTTCCAGAAAAAAGTCCATAGGGATAAATCTGAGCTAATTTTCTTTATTGATCGCTTAAATCATCTAAGTGCATAAGCTTATGTAACATTTATTTTCCTCTTAACATATGATTTTATTATGACGCTGCACAGACCATGAAAGTGAATCCCTAACTATAAATATGAAATTGTATCATAGGTATATATGCGATAAATATTTTCTAATCTTCTAGATGACCTAAACATGCATAACAATAATGCCGCCAAGTATTAGAAGTGAAACTATACAATAAAATATAGTACAAAAGGAGACTCAACTAAATTTGTTTTAAATTTACTAGCAGCAAATTCATGTGAGAATTTATGGAAATTTTTCAGAAATTTAGAGGAGGTTTAAGTCAATTTATAAAACCCATGCAAATAAGATAATCTATTAACTAGCATGCCACTTAAAATATCGAACACATGAGGAAGTTTGTAATTTCATCAATGTAAAACATCAGGAGACTGTAATTTCAGCGACACAAATTAAGGAACTAAATTGGATTAAAGGAAGGATCCAAACAGCAAGTTGATTTTACTGGCAACCCTGATTCATGTGGCAATAGCATCACAATAGAAATATTATATAAAGGAATCCTAGGTAGCAATATTACTATCTTCAGCTCAAACAACTAGCAAATTAGATTAAAGAATTCCAATGCTACTAATTCCAACAGAACTTAGTAGAGCAGAATCAGAGCTAATATGTTCCCAAACTTGAAACCACCAAAAAGGAACACAAAATTAGGACTCATGTTGGAAACAGCCTTCACAAATAACAAAGTCTCAATGATTAGTGATTAGATAGAAGACCCATACTTGAATGAACAAAAGCTAGTAGAAACAAATATATAGAAACCCAGATTTCAAAACGCATTAGAAGTTATACGTGGAAGGAAGCAGAATAAGAAGAGGCATTGGTCGGTTGCCATGGAACTTCAAAACCTCCAATGGTGGCAGCCTACAGTTCCCTGCTATGATCCAAGTCGAATCAGAAGCCACCTATGTCAGATCAACAGAAGGGAAACTCCATTTCTACGTTGAACTTGGCTGGGAATTAACTCCCAATCAACATCATCAGCTCTGTGCACACCTGAGAAAACTTTTAGAAGGCAGGCTAGAAGGTTGTTAATTCAAATAGTACGAAGAAGGTTAAAGACGCGCAGCATTGGCATCATGTGCTAATAGAAGCGGGTGAGGGGCGATCATGTGTCGTAATTTGACCTAAATAAGACCCAAATAAACTTACATGAACTTGAAATAAATACAAAATACTAAGTGAGTATTCCCATTGATAAATAAATCTGACTCAGAACCAATATAATGTACAATCAAATAAAACGAAATAACCTGATAACAAGTTCCCGCTCGAAAGTGAGAGTCTTGTCGATGTGCCTGTCAATGAGACAATATGCCCTAACATCACATTGCAGCATTTTGTATACTTTACTTTATGTCAATGGTTTACTAATAATAAAATAAGATATTCTTTTTTTATTGTAAAAGTAAGATATTCTTTTTTTTATTGTAAAAATAAGATATTCTTAGACATAGATGAGACAGTAAAATAGAAATTGTGCCTTTCTTTGATATAATGCGTTAATGAAGAAAAATGTGCAAGGCAATATGGGCTTATATCTTGTGCTTCAGGTGGTTTTTTCGAAGAGAGTTGTGCAATCAAAGATAAATAGAGATAGAAGAGGAGTAGGTGAACACTAGAATTAATGTGGATAAATTTTTGGAGAAACAGAAAGAAAAGGAGTAAATATAACACAGGTTGCCTTATAAAGCAATAAGGAATTCACTATAATAAGCTTGTGATTACCGCATATACAAATTATAGAAAAGTCAGCCTAGTACCTTTCTAGGCACTAGTTTTTATAATATTTGAAAACTTTTTTTGTACGTTTATCAATAGTTACTATAATTAATTTAGATGATTAGTGTGTGTAATATTCTTAAGCTTTGTGGTGGGTGCAATGGATCATTGCTAGCAATTATGCTTCATGAGAATACAAATTGTTGGTGTAGACAACTAGAACAACTACAAGATCTCGAAAATATCAGTGGCAACCTCAAAAGATGTCTTTCGAGGGAGATTTTCATGTACGGACATCTCAACAATTATTCTCAGGTGTGCTTATTTGAAGGAGATGATTGTGACCACTATTGACTATGTATCTACTATTGACTTTGCAGCGACATGAACCATAATGATTAATATGTCATTTCGGGGGCTAACACATTGTTAAGTATTATTTCATGTCTATAGTTGTTTGTTGCCCTTCTAATTGTTACTAATACTTATCATGGCGCGAAAACTCTAAGTGCCTTTTTTGTTTCTAAATTTCAAACCAATTGATTTCCTCACTGGACCCCTTTTGTTATATAATGACAGATCTAAAAAAAGAAATTGAATAGTTGTCATTTATAGCTTAAAACTTGTTCTTTTTTGTAACTGAAAATTTGTTCTTTTTTGGGATTTGTTTGCACTCTATAAAATATATCACATTTTTTTTGAGTGATAAATATATTACAAATTTTGCAACTTTAGAAAGCATGCTAAAAAAAAACAGTGTCCTTGCTAGAGACTGCTTTTGTTGTTTCTTGTATTTTACATTCTGGAGAGAGTTTTTGTTCATAGTATTAGTTTTGCACTCTGGAGGATTAATTTGTCTAATTAATGATTTTGTTGTACAGAGGCTTCTTCAGTCATTGATTTTCCTTGATGAGTAGTTGTAGGGACCAAGGAATCCATTTTTGAAAAATGGCTCTTCCCTTGACCTCTGCATCTGCTCCTTCACCAGCATCATCTACGGCAAATACTTCATCAAGTTCCTCCAAAGCTTTAACTCCACTGCCATTTCGCTCGGTGATAGCTGTGGAATCTTCACCACCCAAAGGTTCTCCATCTCCACCGTCTGTTAGTAGCCCTCCCCCTCCATCTTCTTCTGCCTCTTCACCACCATTAGGAAGCCAGTCCTCCACATGGCCGCAAACGCCACCTCAAGGAGACATTCCTTCCTCACCACCAAAGCTCGTTGGCAGCACACCGCCATCACCTCTTTCATCAAATTCTAAAAACATCTCATCAGAAGGCAATAGAGATAGCCATGTTAGCGTGCAGCTCATTGCTGGAATTGCAGTTGGCGTTGGGTTGGTTCTTGTCATCATGCTCATTGTTTGCATCTGTTGCTGCAAGAGAAAGAAGAAACCTCACAACTCAATGCAGTACTATGCTGATACTTCTGTGCAGAAAGGTACATTGAACATGTTTTTAACAAACTTAAACGGAAACTTATTTATGAAGCTTTACATATTTTTTGTGACATACTAAAAGAAAATTTTGCCTATTCGAATAGTATGAGAACTTACTGAAGTGTGCATTATATATCTTAGAGCGGGGGACATAATTAATTGGGTCATAATGCCCTAAAGGTTCAAAAATATACTGCTGAAAGCAAATTAATGTCAAGCTATTTGCCATTTTTCTTATATTGATAGAGGTGCAATAACACATGTTGCCAATAGAAGTATTGATAATGAACAAATGTTTCCCTTCATCCACTTCCGGTCCGTTTCAAATTTTAGCACCAAAGCTTAAGAAAATGACTGCGTGTTCTTCTACATCATCTAGAAAAACAATTTGATGCTTTAATTATTTGAACAGTCAATTCAACTGTAGCCATTCATGCTCTGAAGTTAATTAAAAGCCTGAAATTTAGAATATAAATATAGATGCTAGAAAAGAGGAAATAAAATGAATTCATTACCGAAGGGAGCAATTTTTATACAAAATTACTGAAACTGTAATTGAGCTTAATTTCCTGACCAGATTTGTTAGAACTATTTCCTATTGTCTATGAGCTATAACACTTATTGTAGAATCTAACCTGTTTCAGTTTCAGACAGCATGTATTATACCAGTGGACTGCCCCCAAAATGGCGCAAAGGAAACAAGGGGACAGATCATGTTGTAAAGGCACAACCTCTGGGCATGCATGGTCAGCATGGAGGTGGATGGCAAGTGCAAACTCCAACCACAATGATGAGCAGCAGCGATATGAGCTCGGTCTTCTTTGGTCAACACGGCCCTCCTCTGCCACCTCCATCCCCAGCTTTAGCCTTGGGTTTTAACAAGAACACCTTCACCTATGAGGAACTTGCAGCAGCAACCAATGGCTTCTCTCAGGCCAACCTTTTGGGGCAGGGCGGCTTCGGGTATGTACATAAAGGGGTCCTCCCAAATGGTAAGGAGATTGCTGTTAAGTCTCTCAAGTCTGGAAGCGGTCAAGGAGAAAGGGAGTTCCATGCTGAGGTAGATATTATTAGTCGTGTTCACCATCGCCATTTGGTGTCCCTTGTTGGATATTGCATTGCTGGTTCACAAAGAATGCTTGTCTATGACTTTGTTCCCAATAAGACTCTTGAGTACCACCTCCATGGCAAGCTGCTTCTGCTATGTATTTAGACTCAATCGTTTTTTTTCTTTTACCAAACTATATTTGATCTTGTTTTCAAATGCAGGGAAGGGGCTTCCAGTGATGGATTGGCCTACTAGACTCAAAATTGCAATTGGATCAGCCAAGGGCATTGCCTATTTGCACGAGGATTGTTAGTTCTTTTAGTCGAACATTACCCTTTTACTGCCATTTGTCAAATATTATGCTATGATACGCTTATTGTTCAATGTTATTTAAATGAAGGCCATCCACAAATCATCCACCGTGATATCAAATCTGCCAATATTCTACTGGATCTGAAGTTTGAAGCCACGGTAAGTCCACTGTTTTTTTGTTATGTTTTGGCTCTGTTTGGTAATAAGAAAAAAAAGAAGATTTGGTTGGAATTTTTAGTGATTTTTGAAAAATGTGTATGATGTGAAATAAAGTAAGTTGGTTATATTAAAAATTGTATATGATGTGAAATAAAATTGATTGATTTATTGAAAATTGTGTTGGATGTGAAATAAAGTGATTGTTTAATGTTGGAATTTGTGTGAGATGAGATATAAAATAATTTTTTAAGTTTTTTTAAAATAAATTTAAGATTTTAGTCATGGGTAATTTTAGTCATGATTTTTAGTTCATTGCCAAATAGGGCCTTTGTTATAGTTTTGTTTATAGCTTTTGGTGGTACTGGTAGAATGCTGACTTTAAGAATTTGTCATTTACACAATGTTAAGTTCTAAATATTGCATGCCACTAAGCTCTTTGGATATATATATATATATAGGTCCTTATTGCATTGATATATCTACCTTTTTGAGCAAATATGTGCGACCCACCAATGTAATTACCAGTTGTAGCTCCACAATATTCAGGAACATGAAGCTAGATAAGAATTAATGTCCTCTTGAGTAGTTTGATACTTTCTTTCAGAGCTAAACTTCCAGCATGACAAGCAGCAGAAATACTTAGAGAAAATGAAACAAACATAAAAATTTAGGGGAACGCCCCTTTAATTTGCAAAAATAAGTGCTCTGCATAAAACATGCAAGAAACTGTAGTATTGTGTGATTATTCATTTTACTTTTGTATATATATACTTGTATGAACTTCGAGGAATTACTGTCAGATTATCTTCTAATGAAGTTAAACACAGTGACAGGTTAATTTAATGGGTGTGACTGTGTAGGATTCAAACATTTAAACTATTTCACACAAGAATCAAACTGTTTAATAAAGCATGCATAGACAGGCCCAACGTCATGCATACATAAATGCATAACCATGCATATTAGTTCATGCACAAAAATCTTCTTGATTGAGAGAGGATTGGCTTGAGACTTTGAAGATTGAATATCGGAGTTGATAGAAGATTTTGTTCGTCATAAATTTTGACTAAATTAGGAAAAACAACTAAATTAGAGAGGTTCTCGTGCATCCAAGTGATATATTTAGTATTGTTCGGGGTTATTAAGCCTAGAACCTCTACCACCACCCCACTTTGTTTTTATGCCATCATGACAATGTGTAAAGTTTAAGTTTGGTCCAAGCCTCATTGACCTTCTATTAGGAATGAGAAGGCTTCAAAAATAGTTCTCTTAAAGGAGATGATGCGATTTTTGCAATAGTTAGTCAACCTTATTTGTTTATTTATTTAATGAATTTGTTTAGTCTCACATCTATTATTTTATTTTAGGGTAGAGTTAGATCCTCTTGCATGGCACTTGTACTTGAACATTCAAATGAGCTATGATTAATGAAACTTTTAGTTTGAGTGAATTGTGATGCTGGATGAGGCTGGTTTGGGTGATTCTAGAAGGGAAGGGTAAGAAAACTAGACGTGCATATTAAACGGTTCAAACTAAAAACCTAAACCGAACTAGCTAAATTCGTTTGATTTTATTTAGAATCTGTTGGGTTGATTGATGGTTTGATGATTGAACACTTTGAATAATGGTTTGTGTTTAGTACCATATCAATTTGAAAACATAATTGACCAAATTAATCAAATATTACATACCATCAACACCATCTGTTGATCAATTATGCAAACATGATTAGGTTATCAACATATTTATGAAAAAGAATCTATTGGTTTCCTTCATAAGGTCGTGCCTCCTATTTGTGTTTCGATCTTATTGAGATAATGGCGTTTTCTAGTATAGTTTATTTAATCATCTATTCAGTAGTGTTAATATATTTACTTTTATTCTCTCATATTCATGCCTTCTTTACAATGATAATGTTTTTCTCATAGAACATAATTATTTTCTTAAACGTAAGCTCCAATATGTTGAAGTCAAATTTTGACCCTTTTCTTACTTGTAAATTCTTATTTTTGATTACTGAGTTATTTGCTAATTTACAGGATTTTAAATTACTCAATTTATTATACAATTAAATTTTTAAAGTACTTATGCTTTTCAGAAAAATTTTGTTATTAAAATTATTGATATAGAAATATCTCGCATCAATTTTGATATTAAAGTATATTATCCTCTTTTTTTCCTGGTATTGTCTTGTATCTATTTGAATCACCAAACTTTATCTTCACTGTTATGGCTCAGGAATAGCTTCATATTCTGACATTCACTAGTGATTCCCATGCTATTACTTTGTATGATGGAACCAATATGTCAAACTATCATGCTTAGCTAAACCTTGGAGTATACTAACCCAACTTTATCTTAGGGACAGAGGCTTGGTTGTTGTCATTTCGACTCCACTAAACCTTCATACCATTTATTCAATTTTGTTCAACTAAGGCCCATGTCCCTTTTCTTCTACTTCCCTCCTCATTTGTCCCAACATTTCATTACCTCTACATAACTATCTATAAATGACATTATTTTATGGCTTGAACAATAGTTGTTAATGTGCGTTTGATTTAATGTTATCTTAATATTATGTTATATCATCTAGATGTCATTGTTTAAATGACAAATTCATATTTTTTATAAGGTTACTTACAATGTCATCAAACCAAACAATTAGTTTCTTTAGATAACATGGCATAACATTAAAATAGTATTGAACCAAATGCCTTTAAACAACATTTAAAATTACCATAGGCAATAAAAGCTTAATTTTGATCATTAATGTATCGCTACTATAGTACTATTATTGCAATAGTTGGTTTCATTTGAACTAAATGGAATAATAGTCATTGTTTTACCTTATATATCATCTACGAACTTATTTTTTTAAAAACCTCATTATATTTATTTTCTTGTTTCTTGATCACATATATGTGATCTTTTAAACTTCGGATCATATAAGCTCTATTATGGTCAGCAAATTTTATCGTCACTTTTTTGTTTACTATACGTTTAATTTAATTAATTAATTGTGTTCTAGAGCTAAGATGCATTAGTTCCCAAGCTTCTAAATCGATAAAAGATTCATAGAAGGCAGTTATATGGCCTTATTTTATGCACAAAGGTAAAGTTTTTTTTGAAGTAGAATGAGCTTCTCACGTGACTACATTCATGTTCAGGTTGCTGATTTTGGCTTAGCTAAACTTTCTTCCGACAATCACACACATGTCTCAACTAGAGTCATGGGTACTTTTGGGTAAGCATATAGTCTACTAATAAGTAACCAGTCTTATATCCCAATAAACTTATATGCTAAACCTTAGTTTTCCAAAATTTTTTTTTTCACCTGTGTATAGATATTTAGCTCCAGAGTATGCATCCAGTGGCAAGCTAACTGAGAAATCTGATGTTTTCTCTTATGGGGTGATGCTTCTTGAGTTGATAACAGGACGGCGTCCCGTGGACAGCTCACATGCATTCATGGAAGACAGCCTAGTGGACTGGGTTGGTATTGCTATTTCTTTGTTGTTGAGATGCCTTGAATCTTAACTCGTTTAATGTTCTCAATCAATTACTCAATCCGAGCCCCAGTCTAGTGTGTAACTAATGTGTAGTTTCGGGTGTATGAGGGGCAGTGCCCCCTGCAATGTTAGGAAGCAGGATCTAGATGGCGATGCCCACTTGTCAGGGTGGTGCTCTGGGACTGAATTTCCTTTTGGGTTGGGGTTTATTCTGAACTCTCCTATAACCTCTTTCTGCATCTCGCAACTGCTTGAGGATGTAGCTCTAATTTGAAGTGATCCTCATTAAAGTTATGTGTTTGTGTGCATGGTTTGATCTCCATTTGCATCAATTTCCTAACTTTTATGCTAGCTTTTTCTTGTTGAGGGAAGGTAGAATTATGAATGTATAAATTTTCATTTTGCTCCATAAAAGATAAACCTTGTTTTTAAACAGGGAAGACCAGTGCTATCTCAAGCTTTGGCTGATGGAAACTATGATGATGTGGCTGATGCTCGGCTTGATGGTAACTATGACCCAATGGAGATGGCACGCATGATAGCATGTGCTGCTGCCTCTGTTCGTCATTCTGCAAGAAGGCGCCCCAAGATGAGCCAGGTATGCAACCTTATCTTAGAAGGCTGTGCTTTCTTCTGAAATAACTAAGTTTTTGGTGAAGGTGAATTCAGGAGTCGATTTTGTGTTAAGGATAAGAATATTATCGATAAAAACTATGAGAATGATAATTGTGAAATAAGTTTTCTAGTATGACAACTGTCTTACTCTGAAGTAAAAATCCACATAAAATTGGAAGGAGAAATTCAACCAACATCGAAGTAGTTAATGCCATTTTTTCAGTCGTCATCGTGAAGAAATCCTATGAAAAGAACAATATCATCTGACATCAAGTAATTGAATGCTAGATTGTACGTGCACTGGAGGGTGATGTATCGCTGGAGGACTTGAACAAGGGGATGAGGCCAGGGCAAAGCATGCTTTTCAGCTCAGGCTCGGATTATGATTCAGATTTGTATGCTTCAAACATGAGGAGGATCCGAAGGGTCGCACTTGCCAGCCCAGAGTATAGTGGGGACTACAGCGGACCCATAGCTGAGTATGGGCATGGGCGCGAGCCATCAGCTTCCAGCAGTGAGGGAGCATTCACTGATGAGCTCAACCCGGTGGAGAACAGGCACAGGCTCTCAGCTCTTTGAGGTTCAATTCTTGGGTGCCAAATTTGTGCTACTAATTTGCTGGTTGCCATGCTTGTAGAAGCTTTTGGCTTGGCCTATCTTCAGCTGGAGTGTTTTTTCTTCTTTTTTTTTTACATTTTTGTTTCCTTTTGTCTTTCTTTTGTTTGGTTTTTGCTTTTATTAAGACTTTGTTTTGTTTGTGTGGTATATTATCCAAGTATAGAGGAGATATTTTTGAAGAAATCAGAATGGATCTATAAGTTAACTGCTCCTTGATATCTGTGGAGTAATTTAGCATAAAAAAATGCTTGCAAAAAGTGAAAAAAGTTTGAAGTTAGGCTTAGCCTATTATTTGGATTTGCAGAATGCATTCAATCCACTATTAGTAAAGAGAAGTGCAGTGGGACTGATGCTTCTTTAAAGGAAGATGTGCAAGTGAGAGGTGGAAAGAGGGAAGCACCAGGGTCATTAACATGACTGAAGGGGAGGTCTTCAACTTAATTGGTTACCTTGTACCTTTTTGTTGATAGATTCCCGTAGTAATTATCGCACCATGTAGGTGAGCAGGCCTTGCAGCACGTTTACAATTTTTTGTGTATTGCAAAGCCCGCTCGCCTGCGTAGCACGACGTCATTGGCTTACTGCATGCAATAATTTCTACTTCTTTCTCCTCACTATTTATGTGAATGTAAGCTGGATGCAATCACGGCGGTTATCTCCTATATTAGTCTGTCTAAAAATGATGTAATTTTTGTAAGGTTTTATTTGGTTGAACTAAATTTGAAAATATTTTATTTTATTTTTTTTTGTTTGTTTTTTTGTGAAATAAAATAATTTTTTTATTAAAGTGTGTAAAATGTGAAATAAAATTAATTTTTAATATCTGTTAGGGCCATGAAAAGTGGCATAATCGATTAGATTTTGGTACTTTTATAAGATACTTATGAGCCTTGTTACCTTTATACAATGATTCTTCAGGTAATTTCTCGACGAACTCTGCATTTGTAAGTAGTATAATGAAAATTAGATCGAACCATTCATTTTGACCGGTTTGATCGCAGGCATGTCATTGGGTACAATTAAATATTAAAATTGATCAACATATTAAATTAGATCAAATTATAATAAATTAAATTTTTTATAATATTTAAAATTTTATGGTAATAATAATTACATAATAAATAAGATTGTAGGTATAAATATTAAATACTATTTTTTGAATAATATTATCCTAATAAATTTTTTAGTTGATTCGATAACTCATCTGTTTGATAAATGATTTTTTTTTTTTTTTTTGAAAAAATAAACAATTTATTTTAACAGCATAAACAACATTTATTTATTTATTTATTTATTTATTTATTGATGTTAAAACATCATTTATTAAAAGGAGTAATAAAAGTAATCTTTTTCCTTGATTTTCGCACATCTACGTCCCCGTCCGTCAAATTCTTTATTCATTCCCTCTGCCCGTCGTCCTCCGCTTTCGCATTACGCAAGTGGAGTAGCCTACCATTTCTCTCCGGCTCCAAGTGTCTCCCTTGCTCCCTGTACTGCTTTCAAAGAACATGATCGACATGCATTAGAGCCCACCCCAATAGTTGATTCAGAACGGGTCGGAGCGCGAAGATGTCGTCTCTCCAGATCCGGTTGATGAGAGTGGCCTTGGACGGAACCGGAGATTACAAGACCGTGCAGGAAGCCATAGACGCAGTGCCGCTGTCCAACCGCGTGAGGACGGTGATCCAGGTGGCCCCGGGGATTTATAGACAGCCCGTGTACGTGCCCAAGACGAAGAACCTCATCACCCTTGCCGCCTCCGGCCCGGAGAATACCGTTCTCTCCTGGGACAACACCGCTTCCTGCATTCGCCACCACCAGGTATGCAGCTACTAGATCTCGCTGCTGCTGCGTATTCCTTGTATCGTGCCTCCACCTCATGCATCGATTCGCCTCGGTCTGCCTTGTGTTGAACGATCGGTAGGCATCAAGGGTTATTGGCACTGGTACGTTTGGATGTGGAAGCACCATCGTTGAAGGGGAGGACTTCATCGCTGAGAACATCACCTTCGAGAACTCGGCTCCTCAGGTCCATCCCATCTTCTTTCAAAATTTGTTCTGAATTGAAAGCTATGCATGGTGATTGAACTGTGCATTCTGTTTGTTCAGGGCTCAGGCCAGGCTGTTGCAGTAAGAGTGACGGCTGATCGATGTGCCTTCTACAATTGCAGGTTTCTTGGATGGCAGGTTCTCATCGTTTAAACATCAACCATCACTAGTTTAATTTCATATTCTACCTATCAGGTGGCTTGGTTAGCTGTTATTTGAAAAGCACGTTATGTGACAAACTTTTGATAGCTAGTTGCGTAGCCATGGTTCATTCTAAATTTTGAATTATTGAAGTTGACATTAGATCACTGATTCAAGTTTCAGTCATTTACCTTGTGAAACTAATCACATATTCTCTCTCTTTTTAACTTTAGATAATGTGTCAGTTCTGCTATCATGACAATAAAAAAATTTGAAATCGAGTGATTATTGCATCATAAAAAAGCAGTATACAAGTTACGATAGTTTACATAGAGTTTAGCTTATGTGGGAGCTTTTATAATCTTTTAGGATACCTTGTATTTGCATCATGGCAAGCACTATCTGAGAGATTGCTATATCGAAGGAAGTGTTGACTTCATATTTGGGAATGCCACGGCCCTTTTAGAACATTGCCACATTTATTGCAAATCTCCAGGGTATATAACTGCTCAAAGTCGGAAATCCTCTCAAGAATCAACTGGCTATGTGTTTCTGAGGTATGTGAATTTTTTCAGGAATGCATATATGTATATGCACCAACAGATTGTGCTTTGTCTTTGTACCATCTTTCCATTGATTTAAACTTGTTTGATGTACAGACATTCTAAAATCCTTCCAACAGCAACCTATGGGCGGCTCACCTTAACTTTTGAAAATCTTAACGATGATAAGGATATAAGTGAATGAAGAGAAGCTTTGTGGCATTATTGGTTATAGTCATCTGTCATTTATTGGAGTTACACAACTGTTCATAGGTGCACTAAAATGTTTGAATGAAGTTATGCAAGATTGTGTAGAGATATGTTGAGAATTACTTCAATATTACGTAATCAAATTGACTTTCGGGAGATTATATTTATTGGATTCTATTATTTCATGATGGAACATATGTAAGAGTGCAAAGGGACAAAGTAATTTTCAAAAAATGTTCATTGTTTTAAGCAATAAAGTTTTTTCCAGTCAGATTCAGTTTCACATCAAGCCAAGGAATTTTGTTATTTGTGATTTCAAAAGTTATTTTCATCTAGTTCAATCTCTTGTTTAAATAACTATTTTATATCTTCAATTCTAAGTAGATTAAGTTACAAAGTAAATGCAAAGGTAATATACTAATAATATCTTTACTCATTAATCATCATTTTGTATTGTTACTACATTTATATAGATAGATATAAGTAGATTAAGTTACAAATAAAAGGCATAGGTAACATACTAATAACAACTTAAAATATTAAGGTTACATTGTATTGTTACTACATTTGTGGAGATAGATATTATTGACAAAATGTTTGAAATCTTGGATGCCCTCCCTCTGAGGAATTCTCCTTTAAATAGAAAAATCAAGAATATAGTTTCCACATTTTCTCATCCTAAAATTGAAGGCTTTTAATTGCAATATAATTTATAGCTATATTTGATAAACTAATCATGGTACATAATAACACAAATTATTCGACAGTCAAGGCATATCAATTAAGGTATATTTTCTAGATCTTCTACCGAATCTGAATACTACACAATATCTACTACTTGTTCTGAAATTATTTGGCTTTGTGGACTTTTATTTGAGCTAGGTTTAACTCAAGCTAATCCGACTCTCTCCATGTTGATAACACTAGTGCCATTCAAATTGTTGCTAATCCTATTTAACATGAGCATATCAAACATACTGAGGTGGACTATCATTTTATTCAAGAAAGTTTGGACACTTGTATCATTTGTCTACCTCATATTTCAAAAAACCTCCAAATAGTTAATATATTTACGAAAGCCATGCCACAACATCACCATTAGTTTCTCGTGAGCAAATTGATGCTCCTTGATTGACCGATATCAATTTGATAGGGGATGTCAACCAAACTGGAATCATATCAACCAGATATGCTTCTTACTCTTCCAAGAGATCACTGAAATGCCAAGAAACATACACCATTCCATGACAGACTGAATATCCGACCAAATTTGCATCACTATAAGCAATAAGACGAAGACTAGAACCAATGACAAAGAACACCCACAACTAGGCATCCCATGGAGATGTCAAATGATACGACTAACAACGGCTAAATTTAATAGCATGGGGCATGCTTGAACTAGGTAATCTATCATACAGTGAAGGAAATATCAGGACTAGTAATGGTCAAGTAGTTTAAGTGTAACGAACTAAACTAAAGCTGAAATGATAAATAGGAGCTTAGCTTAATCCATGTGAATTATACATAATCAATGAGATTTAATTAAAGAAAATTAAGGAATTAATGTGTGGATGTGGATTCATTTGAGATCCTTTGGACCAAGAAGATATCCTTACAAATTTGAGTGTGAAGACCTAGCAAAGTTGGGACTTAGGAGAAATTTTCTCATCTAATGGCTTATAGATTCGTTGCCACTTGTTGATTGTGGTGCCATGTGGCATGGTGAAAATGAGAAGCGTCATTTCGGAGCTGGGATGAAGAGGAATGAAATGGAAAATTAGGGGAAAATCATCCTCATTTCCCTTCTCCAGTTGGCCAAGAGAAGAATTCTCTCTTCTCCACCAGAAGCTCAGCAACTCTCTTCGCCGCCATGACAAGAGAACATCATCTTACTGCATTGAGGTGAATTCATGGGGAAGAATTGGGAGCCAAACCTTTGTTCTTGAGAGGAATTGAGCAAGAAGTCGAGAAATCGTTGTTGGATCTAGTTTCAGGTAGTAGTTTAGTTATTAGGGTATAAATTAATATCAGATAATAATTTACTATTTTAATTAAAATCGATTGGAAGATGTTTTGAGCTTTCTTGAAATTGAAGTCTTTCCTGAATGTCTGTTTTTATTAAATTTCTTGATAAACCTCTGAGCAATTTGTTAGTATTCATGATAAGCATTTGTTAGAAAACCCTATTTAAATACTAGATGTGAGATACTTGAATTAAACCCGAAAGTTAGAATCTTGTTTACGCTGCCCTAAAGTTGGAATCTTGTTTAATTTATTCAAGTTTACTGAGATCCCTGTTGTATGAATCGGTAATTGGATGAATATGTCCAAATATGAGCTGTTTTAGCATGGCAAATATTCTTGAATGATTCTATTATATTATATGAAATGTGTTGAAAATATTTATTTTCTTCTATGCTGCTGTCGTGAACAACAAAATATGCAAGTTATCATGCCATCCTATATGTTTAGAAGATGTTTAAAATTCAGCCTTGAGTAATACTTAAGAAACATGTGAAAGAATTGTTGATATTTGTTTTTTTGATTTGGAATATTTCTCAGATGATAGTTTATATCAATATGTTTTCTATATGTTGATATTCATTGTTTGATGTTATTTAGTTCGATATATAATGATAAGTTAGGGTCACATGAATGTTATATATATATATATAGATAGATATGTATGTATGTATGTTTGTATGTATGTATATGTATATATTGATTTATACCTATATATAAAGATGTAGTAGCCAGCTTGAGAAGCTATTATGTTATGAATGAAAAGAGGAAGTTTGGCCTTTGTGGCCAAGCAAAGAAATAGAAAATTGTATTTAGTCTTTGTGACTATAAGATTGGGTGAATAGTAAAAAGGAAATGCTTTTAATGCGATAACGGTTGGTTCGAGCTAGATTGACGTTGACGCCATGGGCATCTAGCTGTAGGTTTCGACTACCTCGTTGATTCCTTTAGTGGTGATTTGTTCACCCCCATTGATAATTATTGATACCACATGACTGATGATTGACACTTTGGCGTCTTGTGAATAGTCTACAAAGGACTATGCCTCATTTGAAGCAGTTGGAGTGATTGGTTGAGAAACAAAGGGCCTTATAAAAGCAAAATATAAAGGACCTTAAAACGCGTTTCAGGATGTGATTTGCTTTATCGTTTGTTACATGTGATAATTATATTGATTACGTTGATAATTATGCTTAAAGTGTATCCGCTCACGGCAATCTTGCGCGGTCATTGCCCGGAAATGGAGGGCCAGTAAGCACACTGAGTATTGTCGGTTGGCACAATGAGGGGGCATTTTTATCATGTTCAAAAGTATTTTTAAATTTTTTCGTTAAAATTGATAGTTTCTATCTAAAAGACCAAGCAAAAACATGAGAATCAAGCTCAGGGACCTAATAGCAACGCCAGACCGCACCTTAAGGACCTAAGTTAAGAAATTTAAAATGTTAGGACTAGTTCAAAAATACCTCTCTACCTTAGGGAGCCGGATGCAATGTACCCAAAAAAATTTCACATTTGATAAAAGGATGTTTTGTAGTAGGGATTCTCATGTACATTCAGTTTATTTTTATTGCATGGCACACATTGAGGATTCTGGATTTATTTTTCCAAATTGTTATTTGATCATTTTCTCTCACAATTATAGACTTACATTGATCTGCTTGATATTCTATATCTGTAACATACAAGAAGCTTTGTGGAGATAAAATTTACATGTCACTCTAATGGCAATTGATCAGTAAGTTAGTTGCTAACCTCAGACCTAGGGAGAAATCTTGTGGTATGAGGAAGTCTTGTGGAGGAATAACAAAGAATATTCTTAAAGAACACGAGAGAAAACAAAGTAGTCTCATGGAATGGTTTACATCTTAAGACAAAATATGAAACCTTGGGACATATGGCTCGAGAAGAAAGAGGTTGATACCCCAAAGGAGATACTTCTTGAAGTCTTAAAGGAAACCTCGTGGAGCATAAGAAAACCTCGTGGAGCCCAAGGCAACCTTATAAAATCTGATGAAGACCTCGAGAAATCTAGTGGAGTTCTCAAGGAGTCTCATTGATGACCCAAAGACCCAAAACACATTTAGGTCATACGTTGCAAGCAACTTTATAGCTAGTTATAGTTGGATTGGACCGTTTACCAAACTAGAGTGTTCTAGTGAATTCTATTAGCTTTCCAACACATCTAGCATCATATGATTCCAATATCAATGGACAAAGTCATGCCAAAAAATCATAGTTGTTCGAGGGAATTTGAATTTTAAATTGTGTTACTTGATTTTGGGGGTTAATTAGGCATCTAATCGGTCAAGATTGGGCAGGATATATCCCTTCCTATTGAAAGGGAACTTGGTGGAGATTGCTAGACTGCTGGAGATTGCACCACGTTGAGACAGATCAGCAGCAAAGTTCTCGTGGAAGTAATTTGACACTTCCAGCTAGGTATAATATGCCTGACTAGCTGGCATTGAAAGAATCTCCCATTCCTCTTCTTACAGAATTTTTTTGACCACATTGTTGGTTTTCTATTGTTTTCTTCAGGTCCTCCTGCATTGAACTGACTGTTGTGAAGCAGATTTTATGCTTATTAATATGAGAATAAGCAACCATAGTAAACATTCCTGGATTTTCAACGCATTTATGGGGAATTTCGGGTGGTAAGATTGGAGTGGTGTGATATCAGTGAATCATCATACCTATCATAACATCGCCCTTTGTGAATGGGAAGTCATATACTGCACTAGGAGCTTCACAATCACGAAGCCAGTAGCCTGAGTAATGTTTAAATAGCTAGAGAATAATAGGAAAACATCCAATCATCTATTTCTCATGTACATTCAGTTTAGTTTTATTGCATGGCACACATTGAGGATTCTGGATTTATTTTTCCAAATTGTTATTTGATCATTTTCTCTCACAATTACAGACTTACATTGATCTGCTTGATATTCTGTATTTGTAACCTACCAGAAGCTTTGTGGAGATAAAATTTACAGTTTGCACATAAGTTTTAGCCTCCAAACAATGAATATTATGTGTTACTTTACAGATATTTGTTCATCACAATTAGATTAATTAGATGTTCATGTACAGAACCTGTTCGGCATTATGGAAAGCTTCTGCTTTGAAATGTAGACTTTTCTGGTAAAATTTGTTCTGTCAGTAGGTTTGCACAGTCATATATCAACAAACAGAATTGATTAAGATTCCATTTAAATCTTATTTTCTCTTTTTTTCATCAATCATAAATTGCATGTGCTGTAATTATCGGATAACTGAACTTTAAACTTCGATTACATTTTAGTCATCACTTGATGCAGATGTATTATAACTGGCAATGGAAGCACCGCATATGCATATCTTGGGCGACCATGGGGACCATTTGGGAGGGTTGTTTTTGCATACACGTGGATGGACGCATGTATTAGACCTGCTGGATGGAACAACTGGGATAAAACTGACAATGAGAGAAGTGCCTGCTTTTATGAATACAGGTATTTTTGTCTCTTTTGGAGGATTGATAAGTTGGTAGTCGTGCTTCAGGCCCTAGTTGACATCCAATCGCTACAAAGGTTGGATAAGCTATTATGCTGGATCGAAGCTATCCAGAGAAATCAACTATCGATTGCCCCAACCTGATCATATACCCTAATAATACCTTACAACATAGAAATATTTGGGCTCATACTAATTGTTGCTGTGAAAATCCTTTCCAATTTTTTTCTCCTTAATTTCTATTGTTCATTGGAGGTTAGGCAGATCCTTATTTTCTTCGGTTAGGAAATATTGCATCTTTGAGTTATGCCAATTCACCTACACATCAAAGTTGAAAACTTGAAATCTACCTGTCATATAAGGATGACAATGTATAATCTGTACCCTAAATTAAGAATTGAGGTAGTAGTGGAAGGTTAAAGGGTAATTGGTGGGGACATAAATCAACATTGAACTAGACGACTAGGATGATGTCACGTGCTGAATCAAAATTCAAATTCAAATTAATTAGAGCTATTAGAGATTTTCATATTAGCTTTATTTAGATTTGATTTGATTTGATTTGATTTGATTCAAAGTATATTCGGGAGATTTGAAAAACTCACTATATTTGGAGCTGATTTTTATTTTATTGTAATAGAAGTAGTTCCATATTTGCTTTTATTTATTTGGTATTTTATTTTCTACATTTAATATTATATTTTCAAATTTCTTCATGGGATCTCTCTATATAAAGAGGTTGCATTGCATTTAAAAACAAAGAATAACATTTGATGAATGAAATTATGTGAGTTTTCTCAGAGCCTAGATCTGGGTTACAGAGTCGATATTCCGATGAAGAAAATGGTAGGGTTAGCCTTTGGTAAGAATCCTCAAATTAGCCTAATTATTCACTTTTCAAAAAATAAAAAATAAAAATTCTTTGTGCACTCACGTACCTCTGAAGCTCGCTCCGCTCGCTGCCTTCGCCTCCTTCGACCCGTCGGCTACCCGCAAGAGCCGGCAACCTCGCCACCGCCGCCCCAGCCGTGCAGCCAGCCACTGCCCGCGTCCAGCCAGCAACCATCGCCCAAGACGTCTGACCTCGATCCGGTGGTTCTGCCTTCTGTAACATCGTGCACGCTGGTTCGATTATCTGCAACATCGTCCACGGTCAACCACGGCTCGCAATCCAACGGTTCGATCACGAACTTTGCTTCCGTTGGTCCGATCTTCTGCAACATCGAACACGAGGCTTAAGCCAACGGCCTCCTCCATAACATCGACTACAATGTTTTCGGCCCGCCTAGTTGCGATCAGATCAGTTAACCATCATCATTAGTGACCCTTCTCCGATTCAGATCGCTGGTAAATTCTTTCCCGAACCCAACTAAGTTGATTATTTAATTTCAACACAAATTATTCGCTTGACTTGGGTTATTTATTTGGCTCTAATTGTGTGTCCTAATATTTCTTTGTGTGTCAATTACTGTTGGATTTAATTGTGAGGCATCTGTCCTAAATTCCTAAACTTCGGATATGATTTATTGAATTTAAATTGAAACTCTAATCTAAGTTGATAAATTCTTATTTATCATACGATCTAGTTTAATTTTAATTTTAAAATATCTTAATTTACTGGATTCAAAAATCTTATTTATCATATAATTTATCTAGAAAATATTTTTCTCTTAATTAAAATAATTTGCTAATCAATTTTGCTGAATATAAATATAAAATATTATTTGCAATTTTTTTGATCCCGCATCAGTAATAGTAGAAGAAAGGAGGAAACAAAGAAGAAAGGAATAAGACTTGACATATAAAATCCAATTGCATCCTAGTTTCATACTGTAAGGTCTGTTGGATCTTCTAAAAGCTGAGCTAGCTCCCTCATAAGGCTCATCATTCGATATGGCACTACTTATAAACAGAGATTTCCATTTCAAGTGTGGAGCTCTCTAATGTTTTGCCTTAAGGTTGTCACCTTCAGTAATGTAGAAATGAGCTTGGCTTTAAGGTAATGCCGAGTTAACAGAGGCTTGCCTCTCTGGTGTATGGTATTCTTTGTAAGGTGCTAATGTTGAGTCTAACTTAGCTCAACGTGACTTGAAAACTTGAAAAAAACCTAGCGTAACTAGGACTCGTCCAACTAAAGCAAAATACAAACCTAAACTGGAAAATAAAAACAAATCTGAAGAATAGAGTTCCACAAATGTATTTATCTTTGCATTGATGTGATGGCAAAATCTCTATCGTCATGTGAGCCCGACAGCAAACTAAAGTGATACTGAAAGATAAGTTTCTATTGTACAAAGATTGGATCAACCGCTTGTAAAGGGAAAGATTATACAATAGAATTTAAAAATATGTGATGAAGAAAAATTATTTTATTGGTTTTTTGCCTCGAATGTCAAAGAAAAATTTTTTGATTCATGACTCCATTCATGTAACATGTCATGCCAAAATTTATTTGACTAAGAGATTGGTGATGTAGAAATTTGTCATGGGGGATATAAACTTACTCTGGAGAGATCATTTCGTGCAATAAGGCTTTCATATTGTCATGGTTGAACTTGATTGATACTATCTCTGTATAGAAATTACAACGAAGGTGTCATACTGTCACTTAAGGGTTCACTACGAGGTAGTTGTCATCTCTTCAACATGATATATTTATGACAAAGTTTAGTTAGCTTCCCCATAAGGTTCTTGCAAGGACTTGTGAGCTTCCTTAGGAGAATGCTTGCAAGGAAGCCTTTATCTAAGATTACCAATTTTCCACATGAACTTAATTTTGTTGGCATGCAAGTAATTTTGGTAACCTAGCTATGTGTATGACTGGATCGACCATCCACTTTTGGGTTAACATCAACTCTTGATTCAATGGACATGATCATTTATGTGGATATGTTCAATCAATCAATCAAAATGACAAATGTGTACATTTTGTAGTAGAGGAGGGAGGAGAGAACACAGGAGTATCACATTTTTCTTACTTGAGCACCTTAAGAGATTAGAAATTTCTTAAAGATTTCATAAGGCACCTAGCCATGTTCTCAAAGATACTCAAGAGAGAGAGTTGTAGAGGCAGCTCTACTAGCCTACCAACAAAGAAGAGGAAGATTGACATAAGTGACTTTGTTGGAATCCCATTGATGTACAGCATCAGCAAAGCAATTCAAACATCGACATCAAACGTAACTTCGAGAGGAGTTTCGTCTGATCTTTTCTACTATTAGCTATCATGATGTATTATTGTTTGAGGGAGATTTTTTTATTTATTTTAGAGTAAAATATATTTTGGATTATTTTTTTTTTTAGGTTTGTATGTTAGGTTAAGTTGACCTAACTTCTCTTTGAGGCACAAGTCATGGAGGGCCATCCCATTCCTTCTTGTTTCATGGATTAGTCTCCCACTCCTCCTTGTTTCATGGATTAGCCCTCACTCCTCCTTGTTTCATGGTCTAGCTCAAAGAGAAGCTTAACTTGGCCTTTAAATAAACATAGGATGAAGTCAATGGGATTGATTGTTTTGCATTTTGGAAACTCTCCCCCTTGAAGTGACCATCGGCCACCTTGGCTGTTGCCGTCGCTATCGCCACTACTAGATGCCACCGTCGTCGTCGTGGCCGCCGTCGTCTTTGTTGCTGCCATAGCATAGTTTGTTGCTGCTACTGCATAACCCCTACCACCTCCATCGTATTATCGTTGCCTCCATCGTATTATCGTTGCCTCCATCGTGTTGCCTTCGCCGCCTACTTAGCCAATGAAGGGATCTCAAGTTGGACAAGTCCTGTATGAGGATATCTGGACTTCTACGGATTTGACGCCAATTCGAGCTACGGATTAAGGAATTTGAGTTCTCACATTATCTCTTATTTTCTCTGCTATTATTGTAGCTTTTTAGTCTATATCTCCATATTATCACCCTATGCTATCTTTATCTTTATGACATGGTGTATAGACTTTCTATATATGTGTGTGTGTGTCCATTTTCTTGGGCGGGTTAAAGCAAAAAAGCTATTTTTTATTTCAACCCTAACCCTTAGGGACTTATGACTTTGTTATAGCTATTTGTGGATGTTTCTAATCCCATACTGAATTTTTTTTCCCTTTAAATTTGATAAAAATCTTAGTTGGAAGGCATATCTTGATCTACATATAATTTAAATAATTTTTTCTAATATTTGAAGTTTGAAGAATCATGTTTGCGTTTCAGTCGGCATCACCTATCTGTTGGGTTTTGTATCAAGGCTTGGTGGGAGAAGCTTCCTCTGATGAATGGAAACATTCTTCCACTTCAGATCTGATTACACCCAGGCAAACTACTTTTCGTCTTCCTAAAGAGACATAGCAAGAGGCCTGGGGACAAAAGCAAGCTTCCTGAAGAGGAATTGGAGGAGATTAAGGCTTGAACTGATCGTCTCGAGGTGGAGTCCTGGGGCCAAAGCTCGGTGAAGAAGAAAGAAAAACAATATGCATGCCAAACTAAGGAAAAATGTCAAAAATTTTAAATGAAGAATATAAACACCTTCCCCAAAACTAATGAAAGTTATTAGCTTAAAATAAATTTACTCAAACTCTTGAGGATTACTTAGATAATCATTGATGAGGACATCTCGATAATCAACAGCGATTGAAGATCACAGATCCTAACTGCTGCCTCCTCTTCATCACCCTGCCATTGCTCATTTCAATTACATCATCTCACTGTTCCACTCGTTCATCAATCTCCTCGTTGTAGTGACATGTCTGGGCATCCCCTTGGTGATGCCCCTCTGCCACAGCATTAATGCCACCATCATGCCCTACTACCCTTTAGAAGACTGTCCCCTTCTCTCCATCCTAAATCCTCCAGACGTCATTTATCAAATTATTGTCAATCCTAATCCTTATATATTCACTTTGTTTTTCAGATATTATTGGCTTTCTTTGAAATTAAATTAGAACTATCTATCTGCTAGTTTATTCAATTTGCTCGACTTTTATTTGATAGCGAAAATTATTGTTGACCTTTAATTTTCTGAGGAACCCAATTTAAATTTTGAGAGGAACTTTATATTCAAGTTTGTTTGTTTGTAAGGTTAAATTTAACAAGGTTAAAATTAAACTTAGATGGAGATATTTTTTTATTGAAAGTTGCGAATGATGTGAAATAAAGTTAGTTATTATGTTGGGATATGTGAGGGATGTGATATAAGTTAGTTATTATTTTAGTAATGTGTGTAGGATGTGAAATAAAATTAATTTTTAATATTAAATTTTATGTGTGATGTGATATATCAGGTTAAAATTAAACTAGGTTAATTTTTAACTTGGAAACAAACGGGAAAAGCTTGATTATTCTTAAGAAATGCTTATGTGTTTCCTACGATATTATTCTTTAGAAATACATATGAAAATTACTCTAGATTGCTTTTGCATTGATGTTATCATTGTCTTCAACCAAATTTTACAGGTGCTCTGGGCCAGGAAGCAGTCTTTCAGGGCGAGTAACATGGTCCAGAGAATTGCTTGATGAGGAGAGTGAAGAGTTCCTGATGCCCTCTTTTGTTGATCCGAATCCTGCACAGCCTTGGCTAGCACAAAGGATGGCAATAAAAATACCGTTATCTGCATAACTCTCCATTATCATCACCTCTTAGTTATTTCTCAAAATGCGTGCATGTCTGTGCATTCAGAATTTTTTTTGTAACTTATATAAGATTCTAGATTGTCTGTTTGAAGTTAGTTAAATTAAAATTTATATATGCTGTGAAAATAATTTTTATATTAAAATTTTTGTAGGATATAATGTAAAAGTAACTGTTAAATTGCTTAAAGTGAGGATGGAGAAATTGTCATGGCTATAACTTTTTTTGGCTTTGTGCCAAATCAGGCAGGGTTAGAATTCAGCCAAAAATAGCTATCTAGCAAGTTAGAAATAGGGCTGTTATCGGACATGAAATTGAAATAACAGTTGTTTCGAGCTGATTCAACTCAAAATAGGTTTTATCCATGGCATCTTAAATCAGGAATCCGTAGAGTTGAGAACTAGTGTTCTTTTGGTTTTTGGAAACCAGAAGGTCTTAGAGTGTATTATATAATCTTCCTGGTTGTGTAGTTTGAGGCTGTTCATGAAGGTGTTTATTGTTAAAGTTTTTTAATAACCTTCTTCTGAACGAAACTGTGAATGCATGTTATTTTCAAATGGGAGAAAAGGGTTTTCGAAACCGTGAACAATTCACACTGAATTTACCATCTGATGGTCTTTGGTTTCTGTGGGGACTTGCAGATGATTGAAATATGCAGATCGGATGCATTCACTACATAGGAAATAAAAAAAATAAAAAAATTAATTCTATTCAAGTTCTTGCAGTTTTTTGACGTAGGATGTGGGGGTCCTAGGAAACACCGAAAGAAAGAGAGTTCTGGGAGACGGCGGCGCGCAAAGGGGTGAGCTTGTTAATGAAAGCTCAAGGAGAGAGTCAATTCAGAGTATCCAGAGAAATACACATAGATCTAAGGTGGTTTAGGGAGGAAATCCCCTACATTCACCAGTTGATCAGCAAAGATATTTCACTAAAGGAAAAAAGGTAGCCCTGAAGGCTTGTACAATGCTTTCTTAGAGAAAAGAAGAAGAAGAAGAAGAAAAGGAGCTCCTCAGTTAGGGCTCTGATACAGTGAGAATTGTCTCAGAGAGAAAGAGAGTTCTCTACCGTCTTTTTTCCCTATCTCCTCCTCCTTTTTTTCTGAGAACTGTTCAGCGATATTTGTAGCCGATGGAGTGCGTAGCCTTACCCAAGTTTCCTGGTGAAAAAGGTGATGGGTAAGCTCTGGAGCCCCCGCCGTTCACCTGCCACTCGAGAGACCTGAAATGGTGAAAGGAATGTGATAGCATTTAATACTAGTACCTCTTCTGGGGATTCGTGACTGCTGGGGCATACGGATCCTTGATCTGCGAGTCTTGGGGATAGGCGCCTTTGTACGGGGAACGGCGTAGTAGATGGAGCTGATTATGACAGGCGGTACTTCGTAACCTCGTGCCCGAGGTTATCAGGTTTGTTCTGGGATATCGGGAACGAGGTTAGGTTGAACCCTCGTGGCCGATGTTTGACCTGGTCAAGAGTCCTGCAAAGTCAAAGAGATGAGTCAGCAAATCAATCAATCAAGTGGAGGCCAGCCAGGCGCCACGTGTACGGACAGGATGCAGCGCAGGAACCACGTGTTAACATCAGCCCCCCGCATTGTCAGGGCGCGAATATTGATATGGGTTCTGGAATGCGAACCGTCGCGAGGTTGGACGCGCTGCCCAAGGCCTGCAAGGATAAGATGGGGGCGGCGCCCGCCGATTCGTATCCTTGCACCCTCTGAAATCTTCCTCTGTGAGAGCGAAAAACACCAAAGAGAGGAGATGGCTGAAGAAGGAGAGTGGACTGCCTTGGTGAGTTTCTCAAAGAGAAAGAAGAGAGCGGGTGAAACCCTGCTGGAGGTTGCTCCTCCGGAGAAAAAGAAACCAGCGGAGTCACCCGAAGAAAGGAAGCAACCGGAGATGTCAGTTCCTACTGCCACTATCCTTGGTGAAGAAGAGGTCCCGGTAGCCAAGGTCGCCGGCGTTCTGACGCAAGTCCTGGAGTCTGTCCAAAAAGCGGTGGACGCGGTGGCTGCTGAGGTGGTGATTATTTCCGACTCTCCCGTCAAGCCATCTCAAAAGGCTAGGGAGTTGAAGGAAGTGGCCCTGGTGGGTGAAACAGCCACAGGGGAGAAGCTGGCGCCTGGGAAGATTTTGCTCAAAGAAGAAGAGATTGAGCGACTTTTTCCTAGGTTTGGGGTTTCTGAAGGGGGTGTAAGAAAATTACCCCTGGTAGTTTGTGGTCCTTCTTCCCTTGGTGTCCCAGTCCCTGCCTCCGAGAAGAAAAGAAAACCTCTCCTCCTTTCTCTCCCTCCATTAGACCTCCGTAGTGATGAGGACAAGGAAGAGAAGGATAAGAAGGGTGAGGAGGAGAAAGGCACCAAGATGGAAGAAGTGACCAAGGAGAAGAAGGAAGAGTCCCTCCTTACTTCCTCTGCAAGCGCTCCTGGCATTGAGGGGCCAGGAGACAAGATGGAGGAGGCGACTAAGGAGAAGGGAGTGGTCCTCCCAGCTGCTCCCAGTGCTACCTTTGGTACTGAAGGGGTCTGGAGTATGCTGGGAGATTGATTATGTGAGATAAGGTGGGCAGAGGAGAAGATCTTGGGGAACACCTCTGAAGTTCTGGAGGTGATAAAATCTCTGAAGGGCAAGGAAGATGTGGAGGCCCGCTGCCTTCGGGAGGTAAGGGAATTAGAGGGCGCTCTGTCTCAAGCTACAAAGCGCTCTTTGGCTGATCAGAAGGAGCAGTTGGGGAAGATATACCAAATGGAGGATAGGTTGGCTTCCCTAGCCCAGGTTAATACAGAGTAGGTTAACAAAAGTGAGACTGCGAGAGGAGAGTTCAATCGCAGTCTGGCGGATGTGAATCAGGCCCACTCTGCCCATATCAAAGACCTCCAAAAAAAAATAAGGGATTTGGATGATGATAGGGAGGCTTTGAGGGAGGAAAGAAAGAGGCTAAGGGAGGAGCTTGCCAAGGCCAGGGAGGCTTCTTCGGGGGCGAGGGAGCCGATCTTCGAAGCTCGTCGTCGGGAAGAAATGCTGAAGTCTGAAGTTCACTCCCTGCGGGCCTTAGTGAAAAATAGCTCTGGATGGCGGGGACGGCGTATGGAGGATTTGGAAGAAGCGGTGAGGAGAGCGGTGAAGGTCGTCAGCGCCTCGCCGGTGGGCCACCATGTGAAGAATCAGGCTGCTTTTGATGTTCTATTGCAGACTTTGGTTGATGTGAGTATCTTGAATCAGGAGAACATCAGAGGCCCAGCGGTTCTTCCCTTCTGTGGTCCTAAGGGACCGGGTAGGTTTTTCGACGCTGAGAGCCCTTGCCCAGAGGAGATTCCTCCACCAAAGTCTTATGCAGGCTGGGGGTATCAGCTAGCTCCCTCCCGGAGAAGTCCTGAAGAAGGCCAGACTACTCCTCTTGAGGTCGGTTGGTCAGGGCGAGTGCTTCATCCTCCTCAGCCGCAGGATCGGCCAGGGAGTCAACCTGCTTTCCCCTCAACCAGCTCCTCAGCCTTACATGCCTGAAGGGGGTAAGGAGGAGGGAGATTCTCTTCTTCTGCAGCACTTGAAGGATCCATTTTTCGGATGGACAACCTTAAGAAGGAATTCAGAGAAGAGGAGATCTCGAGGAAGAGGGGTCCTTGGTCAGGAGGTCAGGGTTACTACTTCAGGTGCCTAAATTCTAAAGCCTTGTATTTATCTTTGTTCTTTTCCTGTATTTATGAGAGAAACATGTGAGGACAAAGACAAATTTGTAACAAAATTTATCATCAATGAAACGTATTTTTCCTTTTCAAAGACTTGTGAATGAATTCTTTTTGTATGTTTTTTCTTTCGTGTTTGAGACAGGTACCACAAAGTTGGTGAAAAGAGAACATGAATTCATAGTGAAAGTAAAGACTTAGTAAATGAATTAAGAAAAATTTCTAAGTAAAAAGATGGGGCAGTTATCCTTGCGCCCGATATGTGAATATCGGGCGTACGGATAAGAATGACCATCCCTCGACACCTCGTGCACGATATGAGAATATCGGGCATCAGGAAAAGAATGACCATCCCTCGAACCCTCGTGCACGATATGAGGATATCGGGCACCAAGAAAAGAATGACCATCCCTCGAACCCTCGTGCACGATATGAGGATATCGGGCACAAGGAAAAGAATGATCATCCCTCGAACCCTCGTGCACGATATGAGAATATCGATGTGGACGATATACGACGGAACGGGGAGAAGTGACGTTTGGGAGACCGTATGTCGCTTCAATTCCCGTGCGCCGCCTCGGTTCCTGGGATTGTCAGAGAGTACGAGCGGTCTGATGGTGTCCGTTCGCCGATCAAGGAGATCAGATGGCTAGAAGGTGAAAGGGCACAGCTGTTTTTCTTTAAAGAATGGGGAACTTGCTTGAAGAGCAGCTGACGCGTCCTTTCACCCCCTAAACCCTAAGAGAGAAAAAGAGAGACCTTCGCCCTTCCCCTAGTGAATCTTGACCATGGGAGGAGGAGAGATCGAGTGGGCAGAGCTAGCCACCCAGTTCTACAAGGATTCCAGCTATCAGGAATCTCTCCTGATGGAGCACGAGGTGCTCAACACCACCAGGGGTTTCAGAGGAAATCCCAACCTGACGATTATCCCCCCTTCCACTAATCTTCGACCGAACCGTCCTCCCCAGGGGGCCGTCTGTGTTTACCGTGCTCAGGTGGAGTACGGTTTGATGTTGTCGCCGCAGCCGGAGTTTAGGGAGATCCTGAACTCCTTCCAGCTCGTCCCTGCGCAGCTCTCGCCCAACGCCATCACTGGATTGTGAACGATAGACCACTTATCACCATCAACATTAGGTCCTCAGAGCTTGACGCCGTTGAGGGGGAAAAGGCCAAGCTGCTTGAAGAGAAGAATAAGCTGCGAGAGGAGAAGGCCAAGTTGCAGGAGGAACTTGTAGCTCATCAGTCTGCCTTGGCCGTTGCGGAGGCTAACAATAAAGCCCTGCAGGAAAAGCTCGTTGAAGCCGTCGGTCAGCAAGAAACCATCATTTCAGAGAAGTCCCTGGCTGCCGTGGAGGCTTACAAGACGAGTTTAGCTTGTAGAAAATTAAGGTTAGAAGGGATCAGGCGGTCATGGGAGGGACTGGCCTCCGCTTTAGTTCAAGAGGGGAAGATTACCGCCGCTAAACTTGAAGAAGTGGATCTTTTCCCTTGCATGGCCGCCGCTCCTACTTACAAGGAAGAAGGTTTCGACCTATCTGACGAGATTATCCATCAAGTATTCAGACTCTTGGATAGGGCCGACAGAGGGTAGCCTATTTTCCTTGTAAGGGCAGTGGTTCTGTAACTTGTAATTTTTTGATAGTAATAATAGAAAGAGTTCTTTTTTCATACCTGTTTTACTTTGGTGTATATGTAATAAACAGGTACCTTTGTATGAATTTGACTGGTCCTAAAAGAAGACCCCTTAATAAGATAATAAAGAGCTTTTGAACCAATTGATGACTCGAGTTTAACTTTGAAACTTCCCGAAATCCATATAGATAGGGAACAATGATAAAAAGAAGGATCCCGTCAAGGAAGAGTTATCTGACCCAATGCCAAAAGGATATTCGTCTGAAACATCGTGAAAAGAAGAATAAGCTGCGAGTCATTGCATTCACATTCGCTGTTCCATTGCCCTTTCTTGTTATTGCGCAAACACCGAAAGAAAGGGGAACACCGATCGCCGGCTTTTGAGATAAATCTGCCCAAACTGTTGATCCGCCCTGCCAGCTTCTGGATCTCTTTTGCCGTCTTCGGAGAAGGCATGCTCAGAATAGCTGATATTTTATCGGGATTGGCCTCTATCCCTCTGACAGAGACCAGATATCTCAAGAATTTCCTGAAGCCGCATCGAAGGTACACTTGGCAGGGTTAAGCTTAAGGTTGTACCTTCGGAGAGTATCGAGCGTTTCCCTGAGATCACCAAGATGCTCTCTCGAGGTTTTGCTTTTGACCAGGACGTTGTCTACATAAGCTTCGAGATTCCTCCCCCTTTGCTTCCTGAAGACTGCATCAATCATGCGCTGATAGGTAGCACCGGCATTTTTGAGACCGAAGGGCATGACTCTGTAGCAGTAAGTGCCATAGTCAGTGATGAAAGCTGTCTTCTCCTCATCCTCCTTGGCCATCCAGATTTGGTGATACCCGGAGAAAACATCCAGGAAACTCATAACCTCGTACCCGACGGTATGATCTACCATCGTATCAATACGGGGGAGAGGATAAGTGTCTTTAGGGCAGGCCTGATTTAATGTTCTGAAGTCTACGCACATTCTCCACTTCCCATTAGCCTTTTTCACCATAACGATGTTGGTTAACCATCGGGGGTACTGGACTTCCCTGATGTAGCCTGCCCCAAGTAACTTGCTAATTTCCTCTTTGATGGCGTCTTTTCTTTCCCCCACTATTACTCTTTTCTTTTGTGCAATAGGAGAGGTAGTCTGAGATACATTCAAGTGGTGCTCGCAAACGGCCCTGTCTATGCCTGTAACATCTTCAGGAGACCATGCAAAGACATCGATGTACTCAGAAAGCAAGGCGGTAACTTCCGTTTGCTGCTTCTCATTCAGATAAGATGAAAAATTTACAATTTTGGAAGATTCTTCACCCCCTAAGGCTATGTTGATGACCCCTTCCTGCGGTATGACTGATTGGGACTCTCTGGGATCCATTTGATCGACCACAAGCTGTGCCGCTATTTGGAAACACCGGGTAGCTTGTTTGGCGTCTCCTCTGATGGTGACAACGCCGCTGGAGGTCGAAAACTTCGCGCATAGGTGGGACGTGGAAATCACCATCCCGAAAGAGTTTAGAGTTGTCCTCCCTAGGATGGCGTTGTAGCCCGATTTAGCCTTGATGACTGCGAAGTTGACCATGCTCATGGCGTGGCCGTTGTCATCACCAAAGGAAACGGATAGAGTGATGAATCCCATAGGTTGGACCCTTTCACCGGAAAAACCGAGTAAGGTGGTCCCGGCGCGAAGGAGGTTTGCCTCTTTGAGCCCCATCTGGAGGAAAGCGGACTCAAACAGGATGTCGACGGCGCTCCCGGAGTCGAGGAGCACCCGTCGGACATCGAAGTCAGCGATGCGGGCTACGACCACTATTGGATCGTTATGTAGATTGCCCTGATGGGGGAGATCTTTGCTGCAAGAAGTAAGGGGGATAAATGAGGCATGCTGTTCAGAAATACCGCCAACTTCAACTTCTTGGCGGTGAATGGTTGGGTTAATGCTAAAAATTGCATTGATCGTCCTGGTGGCCGGAGAGTAAGGTCGCCCTGATTGACTTGGGCCTGGAGGTGGAAGGGCCTTGGCAGGAACTTCCGCAACCTCGGGGGCCTTTCCCTTCTGGGCAGCAGTAAAAGTTGGCGCCATCTGCATGAACTCCTCAAGCTTGCCCTGGTTCATCAGTTTCTCCAGCAAGGTTCTGAGACCTCGGCACCTGTGAAGCCTGTGCCCATAGTTCCCGTGGAACTCACAATAGTCGTTGGGATCCACTCCGGGTGGTGGCGCTGGCCTGGGTCCGGCAGGTCGTATCCAGCCCTGCTTGACGGCCGCCGCATAGACCTCGGGGAGTGGCCTAGAGAGAAAAAGCTTCGGAGGCTGGGCGTGTCGAGGCCTTCCCTCTTCTCTTCATGACGCCTGGCCACTCGCATCCCCGTGGCCGAGGGTTCAGGACCCCGATGTTTCCTTTTGCTCCTCTCCTGTTTAACCCCGGGGGCTCCTGTGGGGGAGGATTCGGCGTCCTCCAGAAGCATGAATTGACTGGCCCTGGCCACCAGTTCTGGATAACTTCGAGGTTTGGCCAACTATAGGGATTTGGATAGGTCCCCTACCTTGAGTCTTCTCCAGAAGTTGTGCATGGCCACTACAGGTTCTACATCTTCAGCTTCTGCTGCAGCGGCGAAGAAGCGGTTGATGTAATCCCGGAGGCTTTCTCTCTCGCCTTGCTTGATGTTGGCAAGCACCATGTCAGAGACGACCATGCGGGTCCGGCCGATGAAACGGGCGATCAGCTCCCACTTCAAATGTTCGTAAGAGGAGATATGACCCCTAGGCAGCTTGATGAACCAGCTGAACGTTGCTCCCTTCAGGGTGTTGGCCAGGAGGTGACATCTTGTGGCTTCGTCCGGCTGGCGATAGCGGACTGCAGCCTCAAACCCCTGCACATGCTCACGGGGGTCTGTCGCGCCCTTGTAGACCTCCAGTCTGGGCGGTCGGAAGTCTTCTGGTATCGGGGCCAAGCGGATGGCATCGAAGAAAGGAGCATTTCCGTCCATCGGCCCAAAGAAGGGATCAGGCCCATGATGAGGGGCCTGAATGCCAGGAAAGAGGGGGTCTCTTCCAGCGAGGAATGGAGGAAAAGCAGGTGGAAGAAAGGCGGGTTGTGGTAGTGGGCACGGTGGAAGTGAGTTCTGGCGAGCCTCCTGGAGGCTGAGAGGACGCCTGAGTGGTCTGGAAGAACCGGAAGATTGGATGGAGGGTGCTGCGACTGGAGCCGCTGGCGCAGGGACTCCAGCAGCCGGAGGGAGAGGAACTGGGACTACCGCGACCGGCGGGAATAACTCCGGGGCCACCGCTGCCGGCGGGGGGGGAACAGGAACTGCCGCAACCGGCGGGAGAGGGACAGGGGCCGCCGCAGCCGGCGGAAGAGGAAGTACTGCGCACACCGGCTGAGTCTGTCTGAGAATCACGGCCTACTAGGCTGTGAGGCCGGTGACCATGTCAGTAAGGTTCACAAGCATCCCCTGGAGTTTTGAGACACGGGTGCCCCTGGAAGAGGAAGCAGACCCGGCGCGACGCCGGGAAGTTGAAGTTGAAGCTCCATCGTTCGGTGCTCGAACAGAGGGCTCTCCTGCGTGCAAACCGCGGGCAGCAGAGTTGGTTTTGCGCGTTCTGGCCACCATCTTCCCAGGTCTCAATGAAAGCACCAGAAGATGTTGACGTAGGATGTGGGAGTCCTAGGAAATACCGAAAGAAAGAGAGTTCCGGGAGACGGCGGCGCGCAAAGGGATGAGCTTGTTAATGAAAGCTCAAGGAGAGAGTCAATTCAGAGCATCCAGAGAAACACACAGAGATTTAAGGTGGTTCAGGGAGGAAATCTCCTACATCCACCGGTTGATCAGCAAAGATATTTCTTTAAAGGAAAAAGGTAGCCCTGAAGGCTTGTACAATGTTTTCTTAGAGAAAAGAAGAAGAAGAAGAAGAAGAAAAGAAGCTCCTCATTTGGGGCTCTGATACAGTGAGAGTTGTCTCAGAGAGAAAGAGAGTTCTCTACCGTCTCTTTTCCCTATCCCCTCCTCCTTTTTTTCTGAGAACTGTTCAGCGATATTTGTAGCCGATGGAGTGCGTAGCCTTACCCAGGTTTCCTGGTGAAAAAGGTGATGGGTAAGCTCTGGATCCCCCGCCGTTCACCTGCCACCCGAGAGACCTGAAATGGTGAAAGGAATGTGATAGCATTTAATACTAGTACCTCTTCTGGGAATTCGTGACTGCTGGGGCATACGGATCCTTGATCTGCGGGTCTTGGGATAGGCGCCTTTGTACGGGGAACGGCGTGGTAGGTGGAGCTGATTGTGACAGGCGGTACTTCGTAACCTCGTACCCGAGGTTATCAAGTTTGTTCTGGGATATCGAGAACGAGGTTAGGCTGAACCCTCGTGGCCGATGTTTGACCTGGTCAAGAGTCCTGCAAAGTCAAAGAGATGAGTCAGCAAATCAATCAATCAAGTGGAGGCCAGCCAGGCGCTACGTGTACGGTCAAGATGCAGCATAGGAACCACGTGTTAACACAGTTAAACTTTAATTTTACTCTCCTGTTAATACCCGATACAGTTTGTTAATCCTTTAGTTTAAACAAAAAAGGACTTTCTTTTTTTTCGAAAACATGTGGCTCCTCACCTTCCTAAGTTGCCTCCCGGCTAAGTCTCAATTCGAACTCTAGCACTTTCATACCCCCCGAATTCTTGGGTCGCCACCTCTAGTCTGGAGGTCTTTGTTGAGCATCTTACCACTATTACAAGTGTATGACTATGAATTTGGACATCTTCCTCGTCCGATCTAATTCTTTCCTCTTCGGTTAATTTGAGGTACTAATGTTAGGACCCGCGCTTCCTCAGTATACTCGGCATGTCAATTGTCATTGAGGACTCAGCAATCGTAACAAATTCTTTATAAGATGGGCTATTTCTTACTAAAAAAAAAAAGGTTTATTTTAAATTTAAAAGGTCAAATTAACCAAATTATATTATAAAGTAAATCAAATAAATATATGTTTGGTTTAGTTAAAATTATATATATTTTTTTTAATTTATTTTTTCTTAAAAATTATTCTTAGAGTGCTTGGAAATGTGGATGATATTACAAACACTTAGGATATTATTATAGATTAGTTGGAACATATTTGAATCAAAATTTAAAACTCAATTCAAAACTCGCTCTTATTTTATTTCATTCGAATGAATTTCCTTATAATTCGAAATTAGCTCGCTCAAAAAATTCAATAGAACTTATAATCGATTCAATATCTATACAATTATATATATATATACATGCATTTCAAACTTTTTTATAATAATATATATACGTGAATTATATAAAATATATATTAAAAATTTATGTATAAATAAATATAATATATATAAATTTAATTAAAAATAATATAGATTATATGTAAAATAAAGTTTTGAATTAAAAAATAAGATTAAAAATTAAGCTCAATTAGATTCAAAAATTGACTCAAAATGAATTAAATTTTAAAATTTATGTATGATAGGAAGTATTTTTTTTTTAACAAATAAAATTTTTGAGAAATATTTTAGCCATGCCAAGAGTTGAGTTAAAAGCTCCGCTCGTTATCTGGTCCGGCGAGAAAATTTTCACGGCCTGCCGGTTAGGTAATATTTTCCACACTTCTCATCATCTTCTTGTGTGGAGGAAAGAGGAGGCGACATGGGTGCGGCCAATGGGGGAGCGGAAGAGCCGAATGCCGGCGCTGCACTCCTCCTAACTGCAGGAAACAGCGTTAGGGCGAATGAAATCAACTACGAGAAGAAGAACGAAGACGCCGTTGATGAGAGGAAACATGGCAAGCGCATTGAGTTGGCTTCGCCCGCGAAACGAAAGAGGAATTATTCGCACGATCCCGGTTGCACGATGGAACCTAAAGAGGAGGCGATGAAGAAGAAGAAAGCTGATCGGTGTTTGGATGCTAACGGGGCCTCCTCTTCCTCTCACCCTGCGACAGCTTTGGCCTCGACTGATGCCTTCTGTAGCTTTCCACTGAGCCGTGTTTGGCGCCTTGTCCGTGGCGCGTGCGGCCATGCCACCGCTGCAGAGATTCGAACCACCGGTGAAGCCGTCTTCCTCATCAATAAGGCCGCCGTATGTGATCCTTCCCACTCCTTTTCATCAATATTTTCTCAGATTTGATGAATTTGATAGAATCGTGTTTTGTTTTCCTCCGTACATTTAACTATGCTATCTTTTTTCTGGTAGCTGGCTTGAACGTCATTACTTCAATGCATAAGGGTCATGTTTGCTCCACTTGTTCTGCAGGAGATGTTTTTGGAGCTTTTCACAGAAGATGCTCATGCCGTTGCTCAGAGGGAGCGCAAGAAATCTATTAGCTACAATCATCTCTGTAAGTTGTATACTAATGAAGAAGATTCCTGCGTTCAATATGCTTTTTCGTGTTTTTTAATGAGCGTGTTGTCATTGCTTACAGTACTTGGATGGCTATTAGTTTTCCAATCAATGCAGAATACCTGTTGGTTGGCTATCTGTTGTTTTCTTTTGTCATAACTTAGTTTCCATGTTTGAGTGGTGAGCGGTGCATGGTTGGTCCTTCAATCCCCTTATTTTTGGTTAATTGTTATGTTTGTTCCTGTGCATTCACCCCGAAAGGAGTTTCATGCACGTAATCACAGTTCCATTTATTAAATGATGCTATAACTATGTAAAACTTTAAATGTCATGGTTGTGACAGGTCCCATTTTGAACTTCCTGGAGACCTCTGCTCTCATGCTCCAAAATATGCCTACAACTTAACTAAGGTCATTAATGATCATATTCTTCTCCTGATTGCTGGTTTAATACAAAAGTGTACTTATTAATGAACTCAATCCACCAAGCATATATATATGACTCAGTTTCTTTTAAAATGGTACATTTTTCAAATCTAGGTTAGCACAAAACAAAACAATTTCCTTGCTAGTAAATAATCACTAATATTGAAGTCACAAAATTACAGCATAATTATTTATAGTAGGCAGAGTATTGTTTTTTGGCTTCTTATAATTTCTCACTAAAGAAGGCGATATGTTGGCCATGCTTTTTTTAGAGCATTACAAGTTACGTTCAAAAATTTTACTAAACCCAGCATGGCTGAGGATAGGTTCTTTAGTCGTTTATGCTTAATCTCTCTAAAGGCTTGATTGATAGGAAGGATCCATAACAATATCCTTGCAATCTAAGCCTCATCACCTCAGAACAAGCTGCCTTAACTACCTGATCTTCAGCAATGGTCGGACTAAATTCATGTTGTATGACCAAGGCTCTTTGAGGATCCTAGGATTCTATGTGCCCTGTAGTATGGCAATTGTGACACTAGATGAAGTGGTTGCTAGTGTAGTGTTGCCAATGGAACCTCCACAAGTGTATCCTATTGGGTTGAGAGGTGAATGTAAACTGGTATGAGCCTGAGTAGGCATGAACTTGATAGTGCTCCTACTCTAGGAAGATGTTCTCGATAAAATGTCTCATCACCCATAAACAAAGTAAATAACTGTAGCAATAAAGAAAAAGCAACACATAAAATCATAAATTTAATTGCAAAATACATTGAAAAGGCTCTTCTTGCAACTTCCAAAAATGAAGTCTATGCTCTCTATTTAGATCTACGAGAGTAAGGTGGGACACTGCTATTTCTCATATTTACATCATCACCTATAAATCTATAATCCCACTCCCTTCAATTTGCTATGTTCTACATCTTTTCCCTCCCTTATTACATGGGAGAAGCATATCGCCCATATTCTTATGAGATTGATTCTACCTTTTTATAATTTATTGGGTTTCACCTCTCTTACCTTACAAATGTAAGAAAGACACGTATATGAATTTGTTAAAGTAAGAGATGAGAAAACTAAAGGATTGATTGGAGTGAACTGCATTAAACGTGAGGATCACAAAATACTTTTTAAAAATAAAAATATTCAACATAAATGGATGAGTTACTTTGAAAGGCTTTTCAATTATGGTTATGATAATACGATTGATTTTATTGATCTTAGCATCTAAAAAAAGATAAATTATTTTACATCCAGCGTATAACTAAAGCTGAAGTTAGGGAAGTTTTAAAGTAAATGAAATATAAAAAAGTAGTAAGATCAAATGATATTTCAATAGATGCTTCAAAATATGAGAGATGAAGGAGTTTTTTGGCTCATTAGGTTATTTAATATTATTTTGGAGACTAAAAAGATACTAAATAAATGAAAAAAGTATATTAGTATTTATTTATAAGAATAAAGGTGATGCATAAGATTGTGCTAAATATAAAAAAATAGAGTTAATTAGACATACTTTAAAACTTTGAGAAAGTGTGATCGGCTCATAGATTGCGTTGTGATATCAAGGTATCACGGAATCAGTTTGATTTTTGCCAAACAGATCTACTATAAAAGCTATTCATTTATTGAAAAGTTTAATAGAGACGTTTAGGGGGAAAAAGGAAGATCTACATTTTGTTTTCATTGGTTTGGAAAAAGCTTATGGTAATATCTTAAGGGAAGTGCTCTTGAGAGTTTTAGAAAAGAAATGAATTTACACTACTTACATTCAAGTTTTTAAGGACATGTATAAAGGGATTGTTATATGTGTTTGAACATAAGAGAGTTTGATTAAGAATTTTTCTATTTCAGTTGAATTACATGAAGGTTCATCTTTAACTACATTTCTCTTTGCATTGATTATGGAGATTTTAATAGAATTCTTTTGAGAAAAAATATTTTAGTGTATGCTTTTTGCAGATAATATTCTTCTCATTGATAAGATTAGAGAAGGTGCTAAGGTGAAACTCGAATTGTAGAGAATTACATGAGAATCTAAAGGTTTTCGTCTTAGCAGATCAAAAAATCAAATATATGGAGTATGAATTTAATCAAGAAAGAAGCACTTGTAATGAGGAGATGACAATTGATGATCAAGTTATCAGAAAAGCTAGCAGTTTAGATATTTTAGATAAATCATACAGAGAATGGTGAAATAGATTGTGATATTATTAGCAAGATCCAAACAGCATGAATAAAGTATAGGAATGCATCTAATGTATTGTGTGATAGAAAAATTTTATTCAAATTTAAAAGCAAATTTTATAAAATAATTATAAGGCCAGCAATATTATATGATGCTGAATGTTGGCTTATAAAGCAGAAACATATAAATAAGATAAGTAACGCAAAAATGGGGATACTGAGTTGGATAAATAGGTATACATAAAAAGATAAGATGAGAAATGAATGTATCCACAAGAAAGTTGGAGTGACCTCAATTAAAGATAAGCTCAAAGAGAGTCAACTTAGATGGTTTAAACGTATAAATCGTAGGTCGATAGAAGCTCCATGTAAAAAGAAGAAGAGGAATGCCAAAAAAAAATGACAAGAAACTATGAGGAATGATTTTATATATTTAGAGCTAAATGAAGATTTGTTATTTGATAGAGTACAATGAAAATAAATAATTCATGTAACCGATCCTACTTAGTGGAATAAAGGACTGATTTGTTATTGTTGTTGTTCGATTTCCATCCTGCATCAATAGAATAATTGTTTCAAGCTTAAGGAGCAAAAAATGTGATGCAAGTGTGAACCTTAGGGTCCTTTATGCAACAAAAAAAGAAAATTGGACTTAGATTCAGTGAACTCAAATGTGGGATTGGTATGGATTGGTCCTCACATGCATCGATACTTATACATACTTAATATATATATTAATTATAGGTAAATTGCATTTGGGCTCCAGAGGTCAAAATGACATTTTAAATTGATCTCAACTTTTAAAAATTCTCATTTTTTTGTTTCTGAGATTGTAAAACAGTAAAATTATTACAATTTAGTCCTAAGATGAAAATTTGACAATTTTTTGAATAAGTTTTGTCCTTTACTTAATATAACGGATGATTATACTCCTTTATCCTTACCGCTCTTTAAAAATTTAAAATTTTAAAATAAAAAATATAAAAGTTTTAAAAAAGTAAAATTTAATATCTTATATCGTGCTCTCTCCTCTATATAAATTGTAAAATTAAAAATAAAAATATTAATATTTTAAAATAATATTCTAAAAGCCCAAAAAAGTTAATGATTGAGAATAATTAGAGTGCATAATGGCAAAAGGCAGAGAGTTAATGGCTCCATCTTAGGTTGGGCCAAACAACCCGCTTTTACAATTTGAGGAATCAAAATTGAGGTTTTTCAAAAAATAGAACCAATTTTTGACCTAGATGCAATTTATACATGTGTGTGTGTATAGGGTGGTGGAAGGTAATGGTCTAGAATCACTAAAAGGATGAGTTAATGATCTAGAATTATTTTTTCTCCGTGCCTCATTGTGGCAGAACAATCACTTCTTAATTGGCAAAGGTTAGAACAGGATAATTGTAATTGTTATATGCAACTGTAATAGGATCAATCCACACCAATTTGGCATTTCGTAATTGAGGATTGGTATCTTAAATTGGAGCCTAATTTATTGCCCAAGCTCAACTTTAAAATCGTTTAATGATACCTTGAAAATTACAACACTATTCCTGCGCTGCCACCTCCAGCACCAATTAAGTGAAACAAGACACTGCAATCGACTCATAGGCATTGCGAAGCTTTATTTTCTTTCACGAGTACAACTTGAGCTAAATTGAACTATTATACACCTAGTGTTACAAATCTGTATGCTTATTGTATTTTACATACCATGACTGTAATCATCTAGGATGTAGTTTGTCCATGGATGGCAATCCCTAGTTTCAATTTCAAATAATAGTGTTTCATACTATCAGTTTTCTTTACACCAGTCCGCAGCTCTCATGAATGTGTTCATTTTTTCAGCATCAACTGTTAACAGCGTTAAAAGATATGAGTTCCTGTCAGGTTTGCTAAAGTTGAAACTGATCTCATATTTGTGATTTGTGGCCTATAGTGACATTTTTTTGATCTTTATGTTCATTTGTCTTTATTATTCAGATTTTGTACCCGAGAAAGTAAGAGCTGAAGATGCCCTTAAGGAAAGGTCATTCGCTCAAGAACGAACCTGAGATGGTGTTCGAAGCACACTATCAAATGCGCGTCTGTGTCATAATTCTGACCAATACCTGTGTTGAGAGAGGCCACCAAACTTTGACTAGACCACAAACAGTTTAGTTGTTACAGAACTCTAAGCCATTGTTAGTTGTAAAGGATGATGGATAGAATGCAACGGGAGGAAGAGGAAATAAGCTTGAAATTTAGATACGCGTAAGCCGATATCTATAGAAAATTAACTTGTTTCGAAGGTTGTTTTCGAATCCTTTCAGTTCTGTCTTGTTTGTGGTGTGATTGGTTTCTGGGCTTGTTTTTGTTTACTACTTAATCAACATCCTGATCTCCCGTTCTATTTAGCAATATAGGTAATAGGACCAGTCTTCATTGAGATCATTTCTTACGACCAAAGTCTTTGGTGTGTGATGGTAGATTTGCTATTAGTGCATGAAAGTAATGAACGTTAGATGGTGTTAGTGTGGATTTCTAAACAAAAGTGCATTTTCATAAAACTGTGGTAGATTGTTGGCATTTTGTATACTCATATAGTTCCACAAGATGCCATGTTACTAACATTTTGTATTCCTAAATTCATTTAGGTCCATCAAATAACATTTAGGTCCATCAAATAACATTTAGGTCCATCAAATATCATTTAGGTCCATCAAATATCATTTAGGTCGGCCAAATATCATTTAGGTCGGTCAAATATCATGTTGACATTATCGTTAATGTTTTGTATTCCTAGAATCGGATCTCTTTGGAGTACAAAACAACTTGTCCTAAATAAGCAATATTGCTCTCGGGGCATGCGCGCATCCCGTTGATTGTATTAATGCACGATTTACATATACATACGTATTTATTTATGTTTGCATATAATTATATACGTATATATTTACATTTTAGGCTTGTCTATTTGCATATTGATGTATACAAATACTTGTGTATTCTACGTACATTACATAAATATTAATATGTATGTATTCATGCATTTATGTATGTATTGATGTATATGCGAATTGCTTAAAGTTTGTGTATGCATTTATATATATATATATATATATATATATTAGTTTAGATTGAATTTGAATCAACAGTAAATGAGTAAAAATTAGCTGAAATCAAGATATTAAATTTCAAAAGCTTTTTATTTATATTTAAAGCTCAAACTAGAATAAATAAAAGGGCAATTTCACCCAGGTCCCTGAGTTTAAGGGTTATTATGACACAGGTCTATATTTTTAAAATATCATCTGGGTCCCTAGGTTTTCAAAAATTATTATCTGGGTCTTTTTTTTATTTTTTTTTATTATTAAAAAATATACAAAATTATCATTATACCCTTACCCTCCCTCTCTCCATCAGATCCGGCAGCCACGCCGCCCCGCGCCTCCCTGCGCA
>JAEMOT010000513.1:48140-90488 GCA_019297695.1 Apostasia ramifera | reverse complement strand
ACGCGGACGCCGGGCGCTGCTGCGCGCGCGGGTCGCCGCAGCTCGTGGCCCCTCGCATTGGTGACACTGCGGGATAGATAAAGTGAATATATGAAGTCCACTTTTAGTTTAAGAAAGAAGCAATTGTATTGGTGGTGTGGTAATTGATGATTAAATTATTTAAAAAAAAGCATTTTAGATACCTTAGAACAATAATTCAAAATGATAGTGAAAAAGATAATTTTCTTATTGACAGGATAGATAAAGTGAAGAAATGTATTTAGTATGTTGTGTAATAGAAAATTTTCACTCAAACGTAAAAGTAAATTTTATAGAGCAATAGTAAGATTAGCGATGATATATGATATTAAATGCTGGCCTACAAAGAGAAAATATATAAATAAAATATATTATAAAAATAAGTATACTCAGGAGTAGCATTAATTGAGTGAGTATACATGAAAAAATAAAATGGGAAAATAAGTATATTCAGGAGATAGTTGGAGTAGCATTAATTGAGGATAAATTCAGAATCGGTGTAGATGATTTGAACACTTTAAATATATTATTATTGTACTTGGATTGGCTGCATATTTTCGACGTTGGAACATCTTTTAGAAACTTGGCACTTGGGCTCTTTGGCAAAATTTCTTTAAATAGAACTGGCCCAACTACAGGATTTGTTGTTGTGTATCAACCTAAGAAATAATTATCATCCTTTTGATTATTTTTTTCTTTTTCTTTTAATTTTTTGATGAGATCATCTTTTAAATTATTAAGGGAAAATTACACCCAGGTCCCTGAGTTTAACACTTAATAACGCGCAGGTCCACGTTTTTAAAATTTAACATCGGGGTCCCTGAGTTTTAATAAATATCAAATGGGTCCTTTCTTTATTTTTTTATTATTAAAATTTTTTAGAATTACCATTTTATGACTAAATCATGTGGTGCAATGCACTTGTCCAAGTTACCCTAAAATTAGATCAAGTGAAGAGTCATCACATTGAAATTAAATCAAATGAAGAGTCATCAAATATAATTCCAGCATTCATTACCAATAATGCTATGAAGCAACCTTGTAGAATAAAAAATAAAAAATTTTGAGGTGTATACACTGATTAGGCCTTTCCTTTCACCGTGTATTAGCATAACAAAATAGTGGTTCTTCTTTGTTAGATTTCCTTCTTACATCATCGTCATTATTGTAGCCCTGTTTTAAGTGTTGGGCCTGGCTTTATGAATCTTTATTCAATGGTGGTTCTTCTCAAAAGCAAATGTATTAATTCTAACTTCTCCCTTTTTTATTCCTTCTGCCAAAGGCTATTTACTCATCCTGAAATGGTCCATTGTTGACTCTCCATTTTACATGTCGGTAATAAGGTTATTTTCTATTCTTATCGTCATATCCTACATCTTTTTATGTAACTATTTTTTATTCTACATTTTCAATTCCTTTCGCATATCCATCTCAACATTCTTATCTTCAAACAAAAATTTGTTATTAGAGATTTCTTTATTGTACATGAAAAACTATAATACCTTGTGATAGTATCGATTCATTTAGTGTAGTCTTTTGTTAAATGCATTTAGCTTATTGTTTTCATTGATTCATGGCTGCAAAAGATTTTTTGCTTATTTGAGAGTTTTGTTTTGCACTAATAGAATTGTCATAGAATTGGTTGGAATTCATCCATTAGAAAGAGGACCCACACCTTTGTACTTTACATTGGGAAGTGAGTACAACATGGAAATTTGAATTGACAAAAATTAAACGTTAAACAAACTTAGAAACAAGGAAGCAGAATAAGATCTTCTTATTACATGTTGATGAGGTTACCAGAAAAAAATTACTAGATAAATAATTTGAGAACATATTCCAACAATTCATTAGTTTATTATTTTCGTTGAGGAATCAGAATATACCTGTTTATTCTTAAACCAATTAACTTTTTTTCTCAAAATAGAACAATTCTAGCTTTATTTCAAATCCTAGCAATTTTCAAAATGAAAATTTAAGTAAAAAGAGAACCTTTAAGTTTAATGTTGAATAGGTTTAAATAAGTTATCGAACCTTAGCACCATGCTGGCTGAATACTATTAATGACCATCTGTGGCCACTTGTATTGGGGATAGCTAAAGATGGCAGGGGGTGGGGGGTGGGGGTGAAACATGAAGACTTGAGCCTAAAGCAGGAAGACATGAAGTAAAATACTATATTGCACTATAAAATGTTGTGTCTGTAAGGAACCAACCTACTACAAGTGGTAAAAAATAAAAGTAGATTTACCAAAATAAATGTGTATAAAAGAAACAGCATTTAATCTGTAGATAATGGAACCAATGAGTGAAAAACTACATTGTGAAATACTACACTGTACAAACAAATGTTATTCTCTCAATAAGGAACCTTACAGGCCGCAAAAAATCAAAAATAGATGACCAAAATAATTCTGTATCAAAGACGTTTATAGATGACGGAGCCAATGAGGGAAAAATAGATCCAGAAATGATATTTATGTCCAGCCTACGCTCATGCTCTGCCAATTGCATCATATGAAAACAGAATTTAAAAACCATCTGAACAATCAAAACCGGAAGTTATAGAGATGCAGGACAATTTCCAGTTTACCCATTGGTACTTCCACTTGGATTACTTTTGGTAGATGCTTGAGATCAACGCTTATTAGGAGGCCGAAACAAAAGCAGAAAAGCAGGTGAAAATGACCAAAACTGAATCACAAAAATGTAAAAGAAAACTATTGGTGTCTTTATACTTTAATTGTTTCCATAACAGGTATACATGTTTAGTTGCAGAGTCAACAACTGTACTTGATTCACTGAAGGAACATATGGAAGGACTCGTTGGAGTAGTAGATTGTACTGTCCAAAACGAAGACGATGTTCTAAGGCATATTCAAGGTGAAAATGAGTATCTCTATGTGTCTGGTCTAGCAGTTCGCAAGATCTTTCGGTAAGATTTCATGCAAAACTTTCATGCAAAGCTATTTGAAAAAAATATTTCAGCCAAACTCATTTCAATTATAAAGTGATGAGAAACGTTTTTTCTGAGGGAGACTTTCAACATTCAAGTGAGCCAGAAAACTTTTTGAATGATCTTCATGATCAGTTTTGAAAAAAGTTTCTTTTTTTGTTTTTCTTAAACAAAGTGGTAGACATGTTGGACTACTTATAAGAAAGAGGAAAAATCTTTTAAATCTGAAGTTGACCCGATTGACATTGCTCTTCATCCTTTAAAATGATTAATTCTAGGTTTCCTCTGTGTTGCATGCATTAATATTAATGCATCAAGTAGTTCTTCTCACAGGGTGTATGTATATTGAAGTCTAAATAGTTTAATAAGGTATTTGCCAATGCAGATTAGGCTCCAAAAAAGAACGTCATTAACTGAATGAGAAAAAAAAAATTCAAGAGATCCAACTTATTGATCGATACTAGTTGTCCTAATGTGTTTCATCTTTGCCTGCTTCCACCTCAGCTGATAATGAAAACTTGACAGAAAACAAACACTCGCATAAATATGTTTATTGTTTGCAATCTGTGTTGAGAATCTGACTTTCTATTGGTTGACCATAAAAGTAGGCCCAATTCCTTGGGTTGCACCTACCCGATTGGATTACCAAGTGCAGTTTTTTCATTTATTAAGTGGATTATCTTTGTTTCCATTAGGTGTGGTATTTGTATTTATGTGCACGTGCACACATCTATATCAGTATTTGACGTTCTTAGTCCTTTAAACTTGTATTTTATCTACTTACATGTTAACATAATCGAGCAATGTACCCTGATCTGAAACCCAACCCTATTCTACAATGTCTCGGGAAAAAAAAGTCCTGAAGGTTGAGTCAGGTCAGGCTTGGGCATCAAAAAGTATGAAAGCCTGATATGAGCTAGCTCGATATGCCTAATGCCCAAATCTTTTGGGATTGCTTTTTGAATCATTTCAAACCAATAGATAGCTAAACTACAGCATGGGCAAGGCCATGATACTTAATCCTATTAGCTAGATGCATTACATACATAACTAATCTTAGTAACTTGCTTAGGTATCAATATGTACGAAATGTTAAACGGATGATTACATGCAGATAATCTTGTAACTGTTTTACATTTTTTAGACATTCAATTCCCTGTATTTACATCACACACGCTCTAGAGTGATTGCAAAATTACATTGTCATCTTCCTAGTATTATCACCCCTCTATCGTCCCTGCAGTCCCTTGAAGAATGGATGTAATTGGGACTATAATACTTGTACGTTTTGAAAAGCCCTTCTATCATCCCTGCTGTCTCTTGAAGAGTGGATGTAAGCAGGATTATAGCACTTGTATTTGAGAAGGTGACAATAACAAAGTCACAAAAATGTGATTCGGTATTCGTGTGTAGAATCTAATGAGTGAGAATTAGGTGTGTAGTATGTAAAGATGATAGTTTGTTGTTAAAATATTTTTCATGTTCTTACAGAATGCACTTTTTTGCTTTTATATCATGGAGCAAGCAAATATATATGTATCAGACCACGAGTACTGGTTAATTATTATTATGCCTGCTATACAGGAGGAAGAAGGTAGCAACTGTGTTGCTTAAAGCATGCGATGCCTTATCTTGTCAATGGGGCCAAGACTACATTGCTCTTCGTGCCTATGAAGATGACTCCGCTGCCATGCAGTTGTATTCAAAATTGGGGTATAAAGTTGTTTCAAGAGACCCGTGGTGGATCACCTGGATTGGGAGAAAACCACGCCTTCTGATGATTAAAACTTCTTCCTCACTGTAAACTCTGAACGTTAGTATTACATCTCTCTCTCTCTCTCTCTTTCTCTCTTGATTAAAATTTCAAATTTACGTGCATAACTCGTATCTTGAAACAAGATGGATCTAAATAGGTTCGTAGGGCTAACAACGCTCTGATAGTGGAATGAATATGAAGTGAAATGAAATGAAAGATAAGCTGCTAATGGAGTAATAACTAAAATGACCTATAGAACATGTTTCATTCCCAAATTACTCCCAGCATAAATCCATGTCAGGACGTACTTCAGTAAATTTCTTTTACATTATAAAAATCTATTTACTTGACATTAAACATAATAAAAATTATCTCAACTGAATTCAATAAAAATAACAAAAAAAATCAAAATCTAAAAAAGTAAAAAGTTCTACTTCAGTTTTACTTCACTTGAAGAATAAATTTCTACAACCTATGAAATGTATAGTTAGCATTGTGCTAAACTTAATTTAAAATCATCTTTAGATGCTGTTGACGGAGAGAAACGGAGTACACAACGTTTCTAGCTCAGAATACTAGCGCAGAGGAGCCAAAAATCATCTAAAAAAACACACAAAGATGTAAGGCGGTTAGCTTCCTCTATATCTACCTGGGAGTCAGCGAAAAAGATTTCACTAAAACTAAAAGGGTTGATCAGAGGACCAATATAAGAAGAAAGAAAAAGAATACAAGCTTAATCCTCGATAATGATGATCCTGAGTCTTTTTTTAGTCCCTCGTCTGGAGCTCTGTCCAGAGGTATTTATAGATAAGCTGAAATTGTGTTCAGTCGGTTCCAAGTTGGACCACTATTAACCATTGACTCCATACCGTCAGCTCCATACTGTCAGCTCCATACTGTCAGCTTCAAGAACATTGATAATGACAATGACACGAATTCTTGATCTGTGTGGCTGTCGGGTACCAAATGACCGGCTACTGGTAATCGAGAACCTGCAACTCCCAGCTAACCAGTGATGCGAAGGATTTTGCAGTGAAAATTACAACTAGGATTCTAACGTGGTAGCCCCCACTAGGTTGTGGGACACCGACAACTTTGGATGACTAAATATTATAGCCGATAGTACTAACAGGAAGTTGTAGATGACTAAATATCATGGCCGATATAAATGGCATGAAGCCAGACATTGTCGTCGATGGTTAAACATTTTTGCAAAAAAAGACAGGTATGATTAGTCAAACATCGTAGTCGATGAGAAAAACATCGTGCATGTTGATAAATAAACAAGATTTGAAAAGCCTTTAGATGTCATGTGTACGGCTGAGAATTAACTCTGAATTTAGGTGTAAACATTAAACCTCCGCATGACTAGGCGCGAACATTTATGTGGGCCCATGCATGTGTCAATTGTCATGTGGGTGAGCGCGTTACTCGAGGACGTCAAAAATGAATTTAGGGCATCGCCCCACCGATTCGCATTATGCTCATTCTGATTCTCCTTATTCTGCAAAAAAGAGGGAAAGAGCAAATTAGTTGATCAGAAAAATTGGGCTAGCCTAACTTCATTGATTAGCAAGAAAAAGCAAGCAAGTAGTTCTCCGGTGGATCCTCCTCCTAAGAAGAAAGTCGAAATTTCGCTTGCAGAAGGCGAACCGTCGTCGAGACAGGAGCGTGCATTCTTGTCTTAGAGGTTCTGGAGAGAACAACAATAAAATTTATTGTTGAGCAAATATATTTTATGTTGAGCATGATATAATGAAATGTTAAATTAAATGGTGAGTAAAGTATGCAAAACTTAAAAAATGAAATAAAACTCTGAACAGAGTAGCATTGAAGGAAGAGAAAAAAGAATAAACTATATTGACCTAACATTGTGGATGATGATATGCTAAACTTGATTTTAGTAAATAACAAATCATCGTGCACGATGTTAGAAACATCAAGAACAATATTACGAAAATAGGCCACCTGAAGAAGTTGAAAAAACAGAGTTGGTCTTCGAAAGATTTTTTGAAGTATTTTAGAAGTAACATATCCAAGACGTGGGATTATACAAATTTTAAAGAAATAGTCCCTCCTGCAGACAGGAATAATGAGGGCTAAGAGAGGATAGCCCCCAACCGTCCAGCTAAGCAATAAAATAACGGAGGCTATGGAAAAAAAAGAAGAAATAAAGGTTTCAGAACCTATTGGTGAGGGAACCCCAATAGATGTAATATCTTCTGGGAAAGATACCGACGACGATATTCCATTGGCATAGAGATTTGAAGAAATGGGCAAGGGCAAAGGTCTTGCAGTAGCAACCAAATCTACGACAATCTCAGAGAGGGAATAAAGAGTTTATCCTTAGAGGAAAGAAAGATGAAAAAATCGTTATAAGTCATAATTTGGACATGGTAATAAAGGAGGTGCTCAGAAGGAGAGGGGGCCTCCCAGAAAAGAAAATATCAAAGCTCCCCTCTAAGAGAAGCAAGGGGACTGAAGGAGAAAAGTCACCCTTATGAGTGGAGACGTAGTATTGAGCCCTCATTTAGCTTTAACTTCAGAGGAAATTTTGGGAGTAAAAAACTGAAGATTGCTGTGGAGACAGAGAGTAACTGAGTGCTCTCTCAGCAATTATCTGAGTAAGGGTTTGTAGTGCCAGTGGAGACGGGACTTAAAAATTTATTTTGATTCTAAAATAAAAATTATTTTTAATATTAATATTTTTGTTAAATATAAAATTAATTTATTAATAATTATGATGAATTTAAAATAATAATAAAATAAAAATTTGAATTTTAACTAAACAAGTTCAAAGGATTTGTTATAGTGCTTCAAGAAGTTTAAGAAATTTTAGCTTTACTTTAACTTTGGCATTAAAGTTGGCCCAAAATTTTCCCTGTTCTTGTTGAAAATAACCAAATAAATTAGATTTTGACAGCCCAATTCATAGTTTTGGGTAAGGAGTCAATTTTAACAAAGTCTAATTTAATTTTGAGTTGAATTTAAGTTGAATTTAAATTGAATTTAATTATAAGTAATTTTTTATTTATAAAAATATCTATTATATATATACTATATTAAATATAATAATATAAATTTATTTTTAAATGTTATATATGTATTTCTAATCTTACTTTTATTATGAATTATTGTATCATATTTATCTATAAAAATTAGTCAAATATATTTAAAAAAAATTTAAATTTGTTTGTTTATATAGACTTTTTAATTAATTACAATTAAATCAAATTTTTTTACCAAGTCAAATTCAAGCAAAAAAAAATCGAATTAGATTTTGACAGCCAAATTCATATTCATCTTGGTTTAGATCTTTGATTTGCAATCTTTTTGATATATTCATCTTATCTAATTGTCTATTTAAATGAATATATCAAAAAGATTGCAGAATATTATCAATATAAACAAGTATAAATTGACTATAAGAAGAAAAAATAGAATTCATCCATTTTTGAAAAATTTGAGGGGCATTTTTTAATCTAAATGGCATTACAGTCCACTGTAAATGTTCAAAAGGCGTAGAAAATGCAGTTAATTTTTTTGACAAATTATCTTTTATTTTTATTTGTCAGAAACCAGACTTAGCATCAAATTTGCTAAACCATTTAGCTTCACTTATATTTTTTAATATATTTTCAGTACTAGAAATAAAGAATCCGTCAAATTTTAGATTATCATTAAGTTTTTTATAATTTATGATCATTCTAGTTTTTTCTCTTTTTTCTTCAGCATGATATCTAACCATGAATGTTGGTGAAGAATGAGGTCCTGAGGCGTTTTCTATTAATCCTAATTTTTTTAGGTCTATTAACTGTTTTTTAAATTTTTCTATGTCCTGCATAGAATATACTAAAAGTTTTATCCGTATAATTTTATTTTTATCTAATGGAGTTAAAGTGCAGAATCGAGGGCTTCTATTGAATAACAGTAAAGGGTTATCTGAGAATACTTCTTGTAATGATTCTATATATTTTAATTTAAAATTTTCAGTTACAGATAAAATTTTAGGTTTATAATTCATTCATATTAGTTTTAAATGGTTAAAAATTCTTGGAATTTTTATCTGTGCTTGTTGTATTGTGAATGTATAATAGGTTGTATGTATTGTTAAAGTTAAGTATTGATTTAATACATCAATATTTATAATCATGTCACAAGAGAAATCTTTATAAATATATATATGTGAAAAAATAATGAGATATAATTATCTTCTGCTTGAGCTAAAAGAGTAATATTCTTAACGTATTTTAAGGTTTTCATTGTACTATTTATTTCTGTAAAGAAATTTTTTCTTTAAGTTTTTCAGCAAACTTATCTACCCAAAGTTGTTCATTTATAATATTACGTGTTGCTACTGTATCTATAATTGCATAAATGTGAAAAAGTTTATATTCATGAAAATTTATTTTAATACATATTTTATTTAAGTGTCTATTCATATCATGCAGATTCATATTCAAGTTCAAGTTTTGTGATAAAAAAATTTATTAAATCAAATAATTTATAGTTCTTTCTGATTCTAATCATAGTATTTTGTTCATTATTTCTTATAACAGCTTTAATTTTTTCAGTATAGTCTGATCAAAAAACTAGGGGACAACCACTTCTAAAAGAATTTTTTGGATATTCTTGGGATTACGAGCAAAAATTAAATCTGTCAAAACTGTTATTAGTATATCAAGAACGGAAAAATTATATTGACACACATAATTTTGAGGAATGGAACGAATTTTCGCAGATCATCAAAATAATTATATCATCCACAGATTCATATGAAAGAATTTTGGAATTTGAGATTATATTTACATTTATCGAGCTAGATCAATATCTTGTCTATCCAGCATATCAGATATGGAAACTCTCAAGACAAAAAACTAGGGGACAACCACTTCTAAAAGAATTTTTTGGATATTCTTTGGATTACGAGCAAAAACTAAATCTGTCAGAACTGTTATCAGTATATCAAGAACAGAAAAATTATAAAGTCTTAAGTAAAGGTAGAATCATGGTTTATGATGAAGAAAATTTAGCAGAAGTTGATACCGATATTATTACGCTGGATTTTCAGTGGGGACCACAGACGGAAAAATTATTGGCAGATATACAAATTGGATTTTCATCACCTCCAGCAACTCCAGATAATATTTCTCTATAGTCTGATTAAGTAAAGACCTTGTAATTTCGCCAGAAATAATCAGGATCTGAAGCTTTCGGCAATAATCTGAAAAATCTTCACTTTACGTCAATATCAAGCATCTTCTTTACAATAATAGAGCGAATCTCTGCAATATATCGCGATCATGGAGGGCAGCAACAATAATTCATGGGCAGCAGCAATAATTAAGGCTATATGTTAAGTCTATAAAAAGGGATAGCCTTTGGCTTGTAGAGGCATCCTTAGCATTCGCTCATCTCTCTCTCTCTACTCTTGCATCTTTATCTCCCTATCTCGCATCTTAAAGTCACAACAAACGCAAGTTCTATAAACGTTCATTTCAACATTCTCCTTATCACCGTAAACCTTTTAAACGTTTTTACTTACGATATAAACTCAGAAACTTAAAAAACAGAATAAATATTTTAGACGTAAACCAAATTCTTATAAAAAAAACTTGTTGGCAGATATACAAATTAGATTTTCATCACCTCCAGCAACTCCAGATAATATTTCTATACAGTCCGATTAAGTAAAGACCTTGTAATTTCACCAAAAAAATCAGGATCTGAAGCTTTCGGCAATAATCTGAAGAATCTTCACTTTACGTCAATATCAAGCATCTTCTTTACAATAATAGAGGGAATCTCTGCAATATATCGCGATCATGAAGGGCAGCAACAATAATTCATGGGCAGCTGTAATAATTAAGGCCATATGTTAAGTCTATAAAAAGGGATAGCCACTGGCTTGTAGAGGCATCCTTCTCCATGAATTATTGCTGCTGCCCTCCAGGATCGCGATATATTGCAGAGATTCCCTCTATTATTGTAAAGAAGATGCTTGATATTGACGTAAAGTGAAGATTCTTCAGATTATTGCCGAAAGCTTCAGATCCTGATTTTTTCTGGTGAAATTACAAGGTCTTTACTTAATCGGACTGTAGAAAAATATTATCTGGAGGTGATGAAAATCTAATTTGTATATCTGCCAACAAGTTTTTTTCTAAGAATTTGGTTTACGTCTAAAATATTTATTCTGTTTTTTAAGTTTCTGAGGTTTATATCGTAAGTGAAAACGTTTAAAAGGTTTACGGTGATAAGGAGAATGTTGAAATGAACGTTTATAGAATTTGCGTTTGTTGTGACTTTAAGATGCGAGATAGAGATGCAAGAGTAGAGAGAGAGATGAGCGAATGCTAAGGATGCCTCTACAAGCCAAAGGCTATCCCTTTTTATAGACTTAACATATGGCCTTAATTATTGCTGCTGCCCATGAATTATTGTTGTTGCCCTCCATGATCGCGATATATAGCAGAGATTCCCACTATTATTGTAAAGAAGATGCTTGATATTGACATAAAGTGAAGATTCTTCAGATTATTGCCGAAAGCTTCAGATCCTAATTATTTCTAGTGAAATTACAAGGAGGTCTTTACTTAATCGGACTGTAGAGAAATATTATCTGGAGTTGCTGGAGGTGATGAAAATCCAATTTGTATATCTGCCAATAATTTTTTCGTCTGTGGTCCCCACTGAAAATCCAGCGTAGTAATGTTGGTATCAACTTCTGCTAAATTTTCTTCATCATAAACCATGATTCTACCATTACTTAAGACTTTATAATTTTTTCGTTCTTGAAATACTGATAACAGTTCTGACAGATTTAGTTTTTGCTCGTAATCCCAAAAATATCAAAAAAAAAATTTAGAAGTGGTTGTCCCCTAGTTTTTTGTCTTGAGAGTTTCCATATCTGATATGCTGGATAGACAAGATATTGATCTGCCTCGATAAATGTAGATATAATCTCAAATTTCAAATTTCTTTTATATGAATGTGTGGATGATATAATTGTTTTGATGATCTGGGGAAGTCCGTTCCATTCCTCAAAATTATGTGTGTCAATAATAATTTTTCTGATAATAACCAGTTCTATTGGTCTTTCCATATTTGGTGTAAATGCCATGAACATCCTTTGTCTTTTATCCGGTAGACTTATTAATGATTCTTGTAATATATATTGCAGAGCTCAATCTTCATAAATATTATCCAAAATTCTTGTTTGCAGATCTTTGGGTAATAGAGTCATCACCTTGTTGAGACATGCTTTTCTTTTAGCTTTTTCCATATATGGAGAATTAACATTTGTATGTTTGTATATGATTTCTAGTATAGGATATAATGTCATATTCTTCAGGATGATATTCCTCGTACTTTCGAAGAAGATGCTGAGAGAATTGTTCCTCATTCTGAAGTTTCTGAGTAGTATTATAGAGGGTGTTTTCAATATAATAAATATGGGATACTATTTCTCGTAGAGTATATATCAATGAAGGATTATATTGTAATCCTCCAATTAATTTCCAGAGACTATTTATTATACTATATGTTTTTGGAGCCATTGGTATATCAGATTTATAATTACTATTGCTACTGACTAATGAGGATATTATTTGTTGATTAAATTTATCAAGAAAATCTATGGTTATTGTTCCTTCTCTGAAGGATATATTTTTCTGATATACTTTAGGGAGTAAAATATTATTCATTCTTTGTGAAGAACTATGAGAATGTATGAGAGAAGAGATATTATTTGTCCTCTGTTGAGGCTGAGGCATATTTGAGTTTAGTAGTCTACCTCTCCAGGAATTATCCATAAAACCCTGCAAGTATGAAGACTTCTGCAGTAATGATATACAGAATTTGTTGAACTATTTTCACGAGAAAGAAAATCTGCTAAAATGTTAGTAAAACTAGGATTAAAAGAGATTGTATAAGTATATTCATCTAATTGCAAGAGCCATCGTATTCGTCGACTATTGTTATCATGTTTTTTTATTTTTAATATAATGATATAATTCTTTATTATCAACTATAATTTGAAATAATCTTGATAATAATCACAATTTAAAACTTGTTATCGATTTTAAAATAGCTATAAATTCTTTTTCATATGTTGAATAGTTTATTTTTGATTTTGTGAATTTATCAGAAGTATATCCAACGATTTCTTTTTGATCTGTAACTAATACTCCTGCCCAATAATAATTACTAACCTCTGTAAAACGTATTAACTGATTTTCCTTTGTTGGAATTATAGTTTTAGGTATTTTTGTTATAAGTGTTTTTAGATATTTAATTTCTTGTATTTCTTTTTCATTGAGTTGTATTTTAATTTTATCAGTTTTCCATCGTGTTATATTTTTTTCGGTGTCTTTTTTATATTATTTATTTATGGTATTTAATTTTTCTTGTAAATGCTTAGTATATTGACTTAATCGTGGAATAAATTTTCTGCCGTAATTTATTATTCCTAAAAAACTTTGTAATTGTTTTACGGTTTCAAAAGTGTCCGGAAATTTTTTTATTTTGATTATTATATGTTCTTGTAATGTTATTTTTCCTTGATTTATAATCTTTCCTAAATATTCAATTGTTTATTTACATAATTCAATTTTATTTTTTCCTAAAATAATTTCATGTTGTATGAATAAATTTTTTGCTACCTCTAAGTGTTTTAGATGTTGTTCATATGTAGGTGAATATACAAGAATATCATCAATATAAACAAGTATAAATTGACTATAAGAAGAAAAAATAGAATTCATCAATTTTTGAAAAATTTGAGGGGCATCATTTAATCAAAATGGCATTACAGTCCACTGTAAATGTTCAAAGGGCGTAGAAAATGCAGTTAAATCTTTTGACAAATTATTTTTTATTTTTATTTGCCAGAAACCAGACTTAGCATCAAATTTGCTAAACCATTTAGCTTCACTTATTTTTTTTAATATATTTTCAGTACTAGAAATAAAGAATCCGTCAAATTTTAGGTTATTATTAAGTTTTTTATAATTTATGACCATTCTAGCTTTTTCTCTTTTTTCTTCAGCATGATTTCTCCAGAGGCGTTTTTTATTAATCCTAATTTTTTTAGGTCTATTAACTGTTTTTTAAATTCTTCTGTGTCATGCATAGAATATACTAAAGATTTTATCCGTATAATTTTATTTTTGTCTAATGGAGTTAAAGTGCAGAATCGAGGGCTTCTATTGAATAATAGTAAAGGGTTATCTGAGAATACTTCTTGTAATGATTGTATATATTTTAATTTAAAATTTTCAGTTACAGATAAAATTTCAGGTTTATAATTCATTCGTATTAGTTTTAAATGGTTAAAAATTCTTAGAATTTTTATTTGTACTTGTTGTATTGTGAATGTATAATAGGTTGTATGTATTGTTAAAATTAAGTATTGATTTAATACATCCATACCTATAATCATGTCACAAGAGAAATCTTTACAAATATATATATGTGAAAAAAATAATGAAATATAATTATCTTCTGCTTGAGCTAAAAGAGTAATATTCTTAACGTATTTTAAGGTTTTCATTGTACTATTTATTTCTGTAAAAGAAATTTTTTCTTCAAGTTTTTCAGCAAACTTATCTACCCAAAGTTGTTCATTTATAATACTATGTGTTGCTCATGTATCTATAATTGCATAAATGTGAAAGGATTTATATCCAGGAAAATCTATTTTAATACATATTTTATTTAAGTGTCTATTCATATCATGCAGATTCATATTTAAGTTCAAGTTTTGTGATAAGAAAAGTTATTAAATCAAATAATTTATAGTTCTTTCTGATTCTTATCATAGTATTTTGTTCATTATTTCTTATAACAGCTTTAATTTCTCCAGTATAGTCTGATCAAAAAACTAGGGGACAACCACTTCTAAAAGAATTTTTTGGATATTCTTGGATTACGAGCAAAAATTAAATCTGTCAGAACTGTTATCAATATATCAAGAACGGAAAAATTATATTGACACACATAATTTTGAGGAATGGAACGGACTTCCCCAGATTATCAAAACAATTATATCATCTACAGATTCATATGAAAGAATTTTGAAATTTGAGATTATATCTACATTTATCGAGCCAGATCAATATCTTGTCTATCCAGCATATCAGATGTGGAAATTCTCAAGACAAAAAACTAGGGGACAACCACTTCTAAAAGAATTTTTTGGATATTCTTGGGATTACGAGCAAAAACTAAATCTGTCAGAACTGTTATCAGTATATCAAGAACGGAAAAATTATAAAGTCTTAAGTAATGGTAGAATCATGGTTTATGATGAAGAAAATTTAGCAGAAGTTGATACCGACAATACTACGTTGGATTTTCAGTGAGGACCACAGACGGAAAAATTATTGGCAGATATACAAATTGGATTTTCATCACCTCCAGCAACTCCAGATAATATTTCTCTACAGTCCGATTAAGTAAAGACCTACTTGTAATTTCATCAGAGAAAATCAGGATCTGAAGCTTTCGGCAACAATCTGAAGAATCTTGACTTTACGTCAATATCAAGCATCTTCTTTACAATAATAGAGGGAATCTCTGCAATATATCGCGATCATAGAGGGCAGCAACAATAATTCATGGACAGCAGCAATAATTAAGGCCATATGTTAAGTCTATAAAAAGGGATAGCCTCTGGCTTGTAGAGGCATCCTTAGCATTCGCTCATCTCTCTCTCTCTACTCTTGCATCTCTATCTCCCTATCTCGCATTTTAAAGTCACAACAAATGCAAGTTCTATAAACGTTCATTTCAACATTCTCCTTATCACCGTAAACCTTTTAAACGTTTTCACTTACGATATAAACCTCAGAAACTTAAAAAACAGAATAAATATTTTAGACGTAAACCAAATTCTTATAAAAAAATTTGTTGGCAGATATACAAATTAGATTTTCATCACCTCCAGTAACTCCAGATAATATTTCTCTATAGTCCGATTAAGTAAAGACCTCCTTGTAATTTCATGAGAAAAAATCAGGATCTAAAGCTTTCGGCAATAATCTGAATAATCTTCACTTTATTTCAATATCAAGCATCTTATTTACAATAATAGAGGGAATCTCTGCAATATATCGCGATCATGGAGGGCAATAACAATAATTCATGGGCAGCAGCAATAATTAAGGCCATATGTTAAGTCTATAAAATGGGATAGCCTCTGGCTTGTAGAGGCATCCTTCTCCATATGTTAAGTTTTTTATAATTTATGATCATTCTAGTTTTTCCTCTTTTTTCTTCAGCGTGATTTCTCCAGAAGTGTTTTTTATTAATCCTAATTTTTTTAGGTCTATTAACTGTTTTTAAAATTCTTCTGTGTCCTGCATAGAATATACTAAAGATTTAATCCGTATAATTTTATTTTTGTCTAATGGAGTTAAAGTGCAGAATCGAGGGCTTCTATTGAATAACAGTAAAGGGTTATTTGAGAATACTTCTTGTAATGATTCTATATATTTTAATTTAAAATTTTCAGTTACAGATAAAATTTCAGGTTTATAATTCATTCGTATTAGTTTTAAATGGTTAAAAATTCTTGAAATTTTTATCTGTGCTTGTTGTATTGTGAATGTATAATAGGTTGTATGTATTGTTAAAGGTAAGTATTGATTTAATTCATTCATACCTATAATCATGTCACAAGATAAATCTTTACAAATATATATATGTGAAAAAAAAAATGAGATATAATTATCTTCTGCTTGAGCTAAAAGTGTAATATTTTTAACGTATTTTAAGGTTTTCATTGTACTATTTATTTCTGTAAAAGAAATTTTTTCTTCAAGTTTTTCAGCAAACTTATCTGGTTTTTAGCGCTTATATCCGTTCTAATTTTTACAGTTGTATTTGGTTGTATTAGCATATCTTCAAATGAATAAAATTCATACCTTTTGCTATTTCTATTGGATATTTTGCATTATGTTCGATTTTAGTAAAGAATATTTTATTGCTATGATTGGATAGAACATTTATACTATGTAGCTTTCATTCATCTAATTTTTTAATATTTATTATTTTTCCTTGAATTTTTAGCTGTATAGTTTCATGATTTATATTTAAAGGATAATATTTTTTTAGGATATCTTGTCCAATGAGCATATCAAAAATATTTTTATCATCGCTATAAATTATATCGTATTCTAAATTATAAAGATCATTGAATATGTCTACAATCATTAAACTATCTATATTTGCTTTGTATTTAAGTTCTTGAATTATTTTATCAAACGTATAATATCTTTTCTTTTCAGCTATAGATATATCGTTTTCGATTAATTTAGCTTTGATATGGGATAAAGACGCACCTGTATCTATGAGGGTTTTTACAGTAATAGTTTTTTCATTGAAACCAATTAAAATTTGTATGATACTTAAATCTAATTTATTAGTAGTATTTGTGCTTATTGAAGTACTAGGACTACCTTCATGTTCGTCTTGATTTAGATCTTTGATTTGCAATCTTTTTGATATATTTGTCTATCTAATTGTCTATTATATCCAATAGATATTCTTCCTTCTTTTATGTATAATTATTTAGTAGGTGCTTTTTCTATTAATTGTTGTTTTCGTATATTTTCTATATTTAGATTCCATTCTGAAGGTAATTGAATATCTTTATTTGTTAATTGTCTTGGATAAATTATTTCTAAATATTGATTATGTAAATCATCTAATCTTATATCAGAAGGTATTGATTTTATTTCTACATTATTAGTTTTTGAAAAGTGTCCTAATAATCTCCATGTAAATGTTAAAGGTTTACTGCCTTTTAACATGGGTATATTTTCTAATTTATGGAATATCATTAAATTTTTATCTAAATTTTTATCTTTTAAGCTTATAGAAAAATTAAGAAATATTTAAAAATTAAGTACTTGATATAATAAATTTGATTGTATAATTCCCATAAGTGATTGTTTCGTTGTAATTAATCTATTATCTGAAACTATTAAAGTTATAGGTATTCTCTAAATCAGCTCTAAAATTAGCTTTTATAGTTATTTGAATACATCCTAAATGGAGGTATTTTATTCGTTCTGCATTTTTTTTTTATTTAATATTTTTTTAATCTTATTTTTAGTTATAATTTGTAATTTTGTTATTGCAGTTAGTTCTTCTAAACTATCAGTATTACCTTCAAAATATTCAATAAAATGCACTATCTTTTTTGTTAATTGTAAACGAAATTTTTCTTTGTATACATCTTTACCCTTTGTGTTATTTTTTAATTGAATTATTTTTTGATAGAGATTATTGTCAAAAATAAATTATTCATTATGATTATCAAATGATGTGTTTACTATTTTATCTACATTTTCTTCTTCGGTATCTGTTTCTTCATGCAACATTAACATATAGTTTATAACATTCACTATTTATATTTAAATTATCAATTTCAATATCTTCAATAGATTAAATTTCATAATCTATTTCCGATAATGTATCTAACTCAGTTCCTAGAATAATGTCATAATATTCCGTTATCATTTGAAAGTGTGTTTCTTCGATAACTTTAATATCTTTCTTGCAATTATTTGCATAATGCCCAATTTCTCCACATTTGAAACATTTACAAGTTTTTTTATAAGAATTTGGTTTACGTCTAAAATATTTTTTCTGTTTTTTAGGTTTCTGAGGTTTATATCATAAGTGAAAACGTTTAAAAGATTTATGGTGATAAGGAGAATGTTGAAATGAACGTTTATAGAACTTGCATTTGTTGTGTTTGTGTTTGTGTTTATGTTTAGGTCCACCACGCTTGCTGTGACTGGGGAGGATACCAAATTTATACGTAGGTAAGACATTAATACAACATTGTTTATGTTTAGCTTTAAACTTATCCTTTGAAAAGTATTTTCTTAATTTCTGTTCTCGACAATATTCTATAAATAAATTCATGTCACATTTTACACGTAGGGCTAACGTTTCAAATTTTAAATATGTAATGTCTTCGTTGAGAGCTTTATTAATAAATATGGTATATTCCCGCTTACATTTTTCATCCCAAGGAGTAGGGAGTTTATTAATATATATTTGTGCCCAATGATCATATTGGGACACAGGAAGTTTCCAGACATATTCCATATATTTTTGGGAGAATTCTTCAATAAAGCATATGTTACCTATTTGCATTCGAGATAAAATTATTTCTATTCGTTCGATATCTTCGGTATTGTCTAAAGATCCACCAGCAAAGAATTCTAATAAAAATTTACCAAGAAGAACTATAGCATTATCTTTATTTTTCTCTTCCTTAATTTTTTGGAATTGTGGAAAGTTTTCAAGAGATTTTAATACCATAGAGGCGGAACCTGTAAATTTGGATGTTATCATTTCTAGCAATTGTTGTGTGGACTTATATGTATAAATATTTTTTAGTCCTCTTACCAATTGTATCTATTGAGCAATATAGTGTTTTCTTTCTAAAATTAGAATTTTATCGATATTAAAAAGATATGGATCTTGTTTTTGATCTTGTTTTTGATATGGTTTATTTTGAAAAAAAAAATTCATTCGTATATATATCATCAAATGGATCTTCTTCTTTTGGCTGATAATGTTGATCAGCGTATTCATTAAAATGTTGAAATGGTGAATTATGATGTGGTTCACCATGAGGTCTCTTACGAGTACTTGGTTCTCCTACTTTCATATAGATTTCTTCAACTATTGGATTATTGGAGTCAGTGTCATCCTTACTGTTTGAGTATATTTCATATTCTGGTGTATAATTATATAGATGAAATAATTCTTCCTTTTCTTTATATATTTCTTGAATAACTATAAATTTTTCTGAAGTTGGATTATTCATATATTCTTGAATATTTTTTTCCAGAATTTATTTATTAATTAAAAATAAGTTATAATAGTCTTCAAGATTTTCACACACTTCTAATGCATTAATATATTCTATTTTTTCTATATTTTATTTTTTATTTATTGGAACATTCATCCAATGATAATATTTTTGCTTATGATCATCATAATTGGAATTATCTTTCGGACTATATGGTTTTTGTATCCTAGATTCTATAATTTTTAAGTCTTCTTTTATTTCTATTAGATTTGTTTGATTTTGAATAGATATATTATCATATATTTCATTAAGCATTTCTATTAATATCTTAAAATTATTTGTTAAATTATTTCCATTAAGTTCTTTTAAATATTTATTTTTAATTTCTATGATAGCACTAGCTGAACTTGTTTCTGGTTTTTCAATAATTTCAAACATAGGATGTTTTGCAGAATTTATACTGTTTTTTGATCATACAGATGACAATTAAAATCTAAAATTTATAAGCATCTGTATAAACTAATAGTCTTAGAGAAAGGTTTTGGTTGGTACCTAAAACCAGTGTTCTTACCCCACCTTTGCAGGATTGCCAGAACAAACACTCCAGTAAAGAATATCCTTAGCATTTGCTCATCTCTCTCTCTCTACTCTTGCATCTCTATCTCCCTTTCTCGCATCTTACAGTGGTATCAGAGCCAAGTTGCTCTTCGTAAGTAGTTAGTCTGCAATAAAAAAAAATTTTTCTGTAGTTATGTTCGCTTAAATTCCTTCTCTGTTTTTTGATCTGGATGACATGTTAGAATCGACAAACTTTAAGTTCATGCTCTAAAACTGTAGTTTGAATGTGTTTTGGAAAAACCCATACGTTCTTTCGTAATTATGCATGTTTATCCTCCGCTTTGAGGCTTGGTCTGCCGTTTGATGAAGTGTTTGTTCTAGCAATCCTGCAAAGGTGGGGTAAGAACACTGGTTTTAGGTGTCAACCAAAATCTTTTTCTAAGACTATTAGTTTATAGAGATGCTTATAATACCTTTCTGCAAAACATTCTATGTCTGAAATTATTGAAAAACCAAAAACAAGTTCAGCTAGTGCTATCATAGAAATTAAAAATAAATATTTAAAAGAACTTAGTGGAAATAATTTAATAAATAATTTTAAGATATTAATAGAAATGCTTAATGAAATATATGATAATATATTTATTCAAAATCAAACAAATCTAATAAAAATAATAGAAGACTTAAAAATTATAGAATCTGGGATACAAAAACCATATAGTCTAAAAGATAATTTCAATTATGATGATCATAAGCAAAAATATTATCATTGGATGAATGTTTCAACAAATAAAAAACAAAATATAGAAAAAATAGAATATATTAATGTATTAGAAGAGTGTGAAAATCTTGAAGACTATTATAACCTATTTTTAATTAATAAATAAATTTTGAAAGAAAAAATTTAAGAATATATGAATAACCCAACTTCAAAAAACTGATAGTTATTCAAGTAAAGACCTCCTTGTTATTCAATAGAAGCCCTCGATTTTGCACTTTAAAGTTGGCCCAAAATTTTCCCTGTTCTTGTTGAAAATAACCACATAAATTAGATTTTGACAGCCAAATTCATAGTTTTGGGTAAGGAGTCAATTTTGACAAAGTCTAATTTAATTTTGAGTTGAATTTAATTATAAGTAATTTTTTATTTATAAAAATATCTATTATATATATACTATATTAAATATAATAATATAAATTTATTTTTGAATATTATATATGTATTTCTAATCTTACTTTTTATTATGAATTATTGTATCGTATTTATCTATAAAAAATTGTCAAATATATTTAAAAAAAATTTAAATTTGTTTGTTTATATAGCAATTAAATCAATTTTTTTTACCAAGTCAAATTCAAGCAAAAAAAATCGAATTAATTTCAAGCATAACAAAAATATTAATTAGTTTTAATTTTTGCATAAAATTATTATCCTCTATTTTTCAGGTGCTTAGGGCTCTCGATAATTTTAGCTTTCACATTTGGTTATAAATGAATCAAATTTGAGCGAGTTGATACCATTTTAAGTTTTAATTTTTCAATTTCAAGTTGAGTTATAATCATTCAAATTCAAATATGTTTTAAGTATTAATTGTTATAATAAATAATTATATTAATATTTATAAATATTCATAATATAAATGACTTAAATTTAAAAAAAAATTAAAGTCATAAAATATAAATTAATTATTATAAATATATATTACATAAAAATGTAATATTAAATTTAAAATTACCGATTTAAAAATATTGAGTTACGTGTTTAAGGGAGTTACAAAAAATTCCAGTTAAGCTAAAGTGGAGCGAACTTCAAGTTTAGAGCAAAATTTACGGCCGTCACTAAGACCTAACCCTACTATGCTAGGTTGGTCTCCGTCATAGTGCGCAATCCCCGCCGCACTGTTGCCGGCGTGCAGTCGTCGGCCGATAGACGCCATGAGCCGGTAAACTTCCAGTTTGTGAATCCATGTAAAGATATGAGATTTCTTCTAGTTAACGGTCCTTCATCTCGTAGGAGGTTGAGGGCCTTCAAGAGATGGATGAGGTTGCAAGGGATCGAATACAGTGATGCCCTCGAGTTTGTTGACGACTCCCCAGAGGACGGTATCTGGGTGCGGGCTCTGTGCTGCCTCAGGGAGGGCGACCTCGTTGCCGCCATCCCAAAATCTGCCTGCGTCACAATCAGGACCTCCGGGATCTCCTCAGTCATTGAGTCTGCTGGCCTTAGCGGATTTCTGGGCCTAGCTGTGGCGCTTATGTACGAGAGGAGCCTCGGAACGGCGTCGCCGTGGCATGGGTATCTCCAACTTTTGCCATTGAGAGAGTGCGTGCCGATCATCTGGACTTCGGATGAGGTTGACGAACTTCTGGTTGGGACCGAGCTTCATAAGGTGACGCTGATCTACGTGTTGTAGAGCTTACAAAGATTGACATTTTGACTACGGAGTGATGGAGTATCAGTTAGTTTACGTTTGTGGCAGTGTATAAGAAGTTGCATTGTAGCATTACCTCAGGTTAACCCACCAAACGCTTTCTTTGATGGATGTGTTTTGCTCTGCATTTCCTTACCCCTGCCGCCCCCTTGGGGAAAAGCTCTTTAAGTGTCGGTTGCTCACTCTTCTTCCCCGTCCTAATCTGCTCTTCTTCTTCCACCCTGCTTTCGTTGTCTGTGTGTGAGTAGATATGCCCTTTTTATTTTCTACTAAGAGATCTGACAAGGAAACACAACTTTAGATTGGCGTGAAGGTAAGATTTCAATCTGAAATTTATTGGTAATCCTTGAATCCCAAGTCATCTTTGATGATTATATTCTTGATCGAGTCGAGGCTAGCTGTTTCTGAATTTACACTTTTGATTTTAAAAGTAAATTTGTGAGGTTTTTACTTGTTATAATCAGAAGTATTATATCTGTTCAAGTTCAGCACTTCAAACTATTTGCTTTGTTTTGAATCCAACTATTTTTGCAAAAGATTATGCAACAAATGTTGAAGTTAATATGACAGTTCTTCTCAAAGATTATGTCATAATCTTAAATTTTTAATCATTTGTTCACCTATGAAGAATTACGATATATAATAGTAAATTGCTAATCATTTGTTCAAATCAAATGTGAAGAATTTTTGTTGGATTCTTCTGTTTTAGATTTTATTTGATTTCATTTTGACTTATTCTATATTCTTACCCTAGGTTAAGTCGTTAAACAACCAAACAAGATCTCAGGTTAACACATCTTAGCAATTAAATGCAATTCTAGGTTAAATGTGTTGTAGCTTATTGAGGTTAACTAGCTCTATCCCAACTGGAAAGGTAAAGTTTCTTTTATTTTTATTTTTATTCCTTTTTATCCTACTAATGGCTTATGGAGAATATCACATTTTTGCACTTATTGTGTTGACAGTTGCTTCAGATGCACAATGCTTCAAATGATGCTATTGTTATTAAGCAATGACGCAAATAATCAGTCTATCATGGTTTTCATATGCCATCAAAATCGCATTACGGTTCTATTGTGCTTTTTCACAGCTCCTATTTTTCTTTCTGTTTTCCTTATATGATTCTTTTGTTGGTTTATTGGCATGTATGCTTAGAATTGCCATCTTTTTCTTGTTCTGTTATATCAGATGTTACTTCATGGTTTTATCTACCGATAGTTATTTTGTTGTAGTTGATAAAGCTCATGGTTTATTTCTTTATCATGTGGAGATTAGGTCTAGACATCTATAAATCCGTTATGATTACTACTTGATGGCTCCTCTTCTCTTCCTCACCCTTTGTCAATATCTATTGTGATTGACAGATAGGGATTGGATATATTAGTCATGCCTTCTTTTGATGCTTTTGTTTTATGTTTGATCAGGCTTGGCTTCTTCATGTTTTCCTTCTTCTTTTTTTTTTTAATTGAGGTTTTTTCAGTCCTCTATTTCTTTATATTTATTAGTAGATAATAGTTTTGCCAATTTCCACAACTTGGTTAAAAATAATTGTTTTAGTGCCAATCAGCATGTACGTGTCATTAATCTGTAATACAAACATGCCACGCTTACTGAAAATGCTGTTGATGGCGCAACCAATTGTGATTCTTCTTTATAACCTAGGTTTTCCTCATTCTCTATTCTAGGATGTTTATGGAAGTTTATCCAATTTTTGACAGCTTCATTTGGTAATGTTTATGTAGGCAGACAGTTAAAGAGGACAAAAGGTTTCTACATGAGGATTGGAAACATTATATTGAACCTCTTATTCTTTCAGGGCCTTTGATGATAGACCCTAAAAGTTTCAGCGTTGAGCAGTATTTTGCTGCCAAAAGCCTTGTTTCATCTAGGTCCTTTGATATTGATGATTATCATGGATTTGGAATGGTGCCACTAGCTGATTTGTAAGTACTTTCTTCTATGTTCTTGTTTTGACTTTAGTTGCATTCTACCAATAAGTACTTTTTAATGCATATTGATTTGCCTTTGACTAATTGCCATGCGTCCGTGATTTCATATCCAAGAGCTTTTTATTCTGTATTTTTTGCATGCAATGATGAAACATAGATGAATGAGTGGTAAAATCTGTGTTGGCATATAAAATATGCATGCACCTCAAATTGTCTTTTAACACTTCTCAATCCCATATCCACGAGGTTAGAGGAATATAATGTCAAAAGGAATGAAGTTGGTTTGATAGAAAACATCAAAGAAGTCCAATAGTTTAAGTTTCAATCATAAAGAAGTCTAGCAGCTTGCTTAATTCCATTTTCAGGGCCTATTACATTTCATATTGTTGAGTAAATATATTCTACACTGTGAGGTTCCATTTACTTGAGACATCAAATATAATAAGGACTACAACCATTTGAACTCAACAAAAATTAAAAAAAAAACTTGAAATCTAAAAAGAATACAAAGTCAATACCCCACTCAAATATCAAATTTAGGCATTCCCAAAAAAAAAGGTATAAAAAATCATGCCAAATGTTAGCATTGTTCTAAAATTTGTTAAGGATCATCTATAGGTTTTACTATAGTAGCAATTAAAAAACTGAGAAATAGTTTCCCTAAATTCTATCTTATTATGTAAACTTTCTAAGGAAGACCACTTATTTATAGATTTAGTTGAATTTTCAACTGACAGCCGTAGTCATACAAGTAATCAAAATTATGTCATTCACACAATACTATGATAAGTGATATGACAAAAACAGTCAAACAATTAAAATCATAATGTAACATACACTAAAATTGTTAAGACAAATTTATGTTAAGGTGTGATTATTACACTAATACTGAGAACATGTGCAACTGTAAGCTTCACAATAGTGGGAATAAGACTTGAGGAGGTATGACTATATTGCACCTCAATACATCAAGGTGCTTTCCAAGATTCTTCATGTTCTTTGTCCATTTGATAGGCTTCCTTATAGTGTTAGTAACCATATATGCCTATACAAGTCACATTGTATAACCTCTCTTTTGTTAGCAAGATGATTTCAATTACGGTAATCTTAAGGTTCTCTTCTTTTTTTTTAAAGCAGTAATCTTAAGGTTCTCTTCTTTTTTTTTGATAGCAGTAATCTTAAGGTTCTTATAAAGCCTACATTGTATGCTAAACTTGTCAAACCTAGCAATGTACTTGGAGACCTATCTTATAGCTTGAATAAAATGTTGTCATTAAACTAAAAGATGTTCTCAATACAGGAGGGGGATGTATTGGTCTATTAGAATGGAGTAAATTGTTCCCAATACTTATTCGATACTATCTTGCAGTAGTGAGAGACAATCTCTTTGTTGGTAACACAAAGCCTAGACTATGTAACCTTCATTTTAGCAATCATGACCTTCCTTATATTGTATATAAGGAAAACATTGAAAATGGTTGTTCCCAGTCCAAGCACACGTTAATGTTTAGTTTGCCATTGAAAATAGGGTAATCTACCGTAGTGCGCATTGTGGGATGGTCTCATCATGATGGTGCGGTTCTCTTTGCTAGTGTGTATCTGAGTGGTAAGCAAATCTCCTAGTCCCTTATGCCAAAGTTGGACAACCTCAACCTAATGGTTGTACTAGACTTCCTAAACTGAAGATGACCTATCCTTTCAGTCATGGCATCCACCTAGTCATTAGATTAGTCAACATAGACCTCAACATAGGATCCATCATACGTGGAGGCAGGGAATTGGATCTGGTGCTCAATCAGGCTAGTGGTCATGCCATGCAAACTTGATGAGGAAATAGAATGTAGAAATTATAGAGAAACGATGTTGTATAAAAGCTAGTAAAATGATATGTGAAATAAAGAAAATGAGATGTCCCAAGTCCTAACCTAATCATGCTTTAGTACCAAACAAGTGCTAATGTAAAATATGGATTTCATGATCATCGATTTAACAAAAAAATTGTTACAATGAAATGACTCAAAAAAAATTGCAAGTTTCATCAATGCTATCCATGGCAAAGATCTGCCTAGCAAGTAGGTTCTATACAGAAATTCTCCACAAATAAGCAAGCACGTGGTTGAAATTGCATAAAACAGATAAAGTAAAGCAAAAAACATAAAATGATTGATTCATTCTGTTAATTTTGAAGTACCTGACCGAACTTTGACCATCTTTGACAAACTTGGCCCAAGATGTACCAATTACTATCACGCAACAGTGGTGTCTGCACCTCTACTAATTATATGTTCATGAAGCCTCGCTGCAAGTTCACAATAGCATTTCAAGAATTTCCCACGAGCCTTATTTGAATTCCTCCCAAAATCCTTTGGTATTGTCTGAATATTTTCTTTTTTTTGTCTGATCAAGTCTGAATATTTTCTATACCTCAATGAAAGGTCATAGTCCCATCAGATGAGTGCCAAATGTTTGTAGATGTAGGAAGGTCCGGTGCCCTGGGAAGTTTGTCTTAGGGCGCCACATTTCCACGGTTAGATTAATCCACTGGGATGGATTTTTTTTGCCCTGTAAGATTATGAAAATTTTTTGTGGTATGATGGTGTAAATAATATTTCTGTTGAAAATTTTTTGTGGGGTGCAGACAAGCATGTACACTTTACAAACCATATGTTGGTCTGATCTCTGCTTAATGCTTATTCTTGTATTCTTCTTTAAAAACTACATTATGTCCATGCATTTTTGAAATCTGTGTAAAGCTTGTTCTTGTATTGTTCTTTACTATGTTATGTTCATGCATTTTTGAAATCTTGGCATGTTTTAGATTCAACCACAAGACTGGAGGAGAGCATGTTCACTTTACATTGGCATCTCCTTGTTCTAGTTCAGATGATGAAGGTGATTTTGGTGTTACTGACACATCCGGTGATGAGAGTTCATCAATGAAATACTTTGATGGCATTTCTGGTTATAACTCCCATCCTGTGACTCTAGAGATGATTGTCGTGAGGGAGATCGACCCAGGGGCTGAGGTTAGTATTCTTTCTTGTTTTTAAGTAACTTCTCTATGGATGTTTACCTTTGATGGTTCTTCTGCTGCTTTCACAATCAAGTCCAGGTATTCAACACTTACGGCACGATTGGGAATGCCGCGCTGCTTCACCGATATGGATTTACAGAGCCTGATAACCCTTACGACATTGTTAACATTGATCTAGAGCTGGTAATGAGATGGTGCTTTTCCAAATTCTCCAATCGTTACGGAAGATCTAGGCTATCTTTGTGGAGGAAATTGAGTTACTCTGGCTTCACCAGCCAGGACTCTGAATACTTTGAGGTCTCTTTTGAAGGGGAACCTCAAAAAGAGCTGGTGATTCTTTTGTACATCATGTTAATATCAGAATCTGAATATCAGAAACTGAACATCATGATAGATCATTTCACTGAATCTGATGATGCCACAAAGTTATTGAAGCTAGTCGATATCACCCAAGCAGACCGTGAGAAAAACCCACAGGATTTCAAAGAGCTATTGCTAACTGGTGGTGTTTGCCGTGCGCTTGTGTCTCTAGCTGACATCAGAGATAGTTTGTATGGCCAGACCTCCGTGAAGGAGGATATTTGCAGGTTGGGAAAATGCTGCAGACTGAAGGGGAAGAAGATATATCATTCTTTAGTATTGCGTGTTGGTGAGAGAAAAATACTTGGTAAGCTGAAGGCATATGCCTTCAAACGACTAAGAACTATACGAAGCAGGCCCAGAAAACAGGAATTAAAATGTTGCTAGGGTTTTCTTAATTCGATTTTCTCTTTTATCTTCAATTAGTCAAGAAGATTTATTCTTCACTTCCCTGAAAAGTGGATGTACCTCTTTGGCATGGGCTTGGGAGATTTATTTATTGATATAGGAGTTGGTTTTCTTGCAGCATTTTGGGACGTTGCCTTTGAGTTAATCGAGTTTTAAGAAAGCCCATTCTGTCAAAATTATGTGGTTAAATCTGCAATTTATACAGTTTTGCCTTTTATTAAGCTAGTTATCAGCTTCTATTTCACATGTTAAGCTTAGCAGTACTTACACCCAAGATGCTTGTGAAAAGTCTCCAAACTAGTCAACATGTTTTGCCTCATATGACCAAGTTTTTTTGTGATTTTATAAGTTTTTTTTTTTTAATATGATGCTTCTGAGGTCACTAGCTCCCTGATGGTGGAACACGAGAATGTTTTGGTTGGTGAGTTACGAAAGTTAGGGGAAGTTCCATTGTCATTCTTAAAGAAAAGCGTTCTACTCAGTTAACTTAATAGTTAAGTTAGATGTTCGTATATGTTATTTCGTATTTTGTACTCTACTCTTTTCATAAGAAAAAATTTGGTCCATGTCATATCGTGTTGCTCGTGCAGAAACCTTGTTGCCAATTGCCCCAAGAGCTGTTCTCAGTTTCAGCTAAAACAGGCCGAAATCAGGAGCTAGAAGGCAGTATGTTTTGAGCTTCCAGTTCCTGATGCTGGTTGGCTGAAAGCTCCATAGAAGTACCATGTGTACCATGGTGGGAGGCACATCTCAGCTCTGTATGCAGCTGTGAGTACCATACAAATTGGCATGACTTCTGCTGTTGAAGCTACTACACAAAATTAATTTATTGTAATTTGGCTCTCTAGAGCCCACTCCAATCCTTAAACTCCTCATTTGAGGCATTCTTCGCGAAATAGTTTTTCCAACTAGGACATGTTTTACCCTTCCACATTAAGGTTTGGCATAGATTTAACGCAAATAAAACACTCCCTTTACTTGTGAGCAAATCTTCATTTTACTCGAAAGAAGAAACGTAATTGTAGATCTCCTTCAAGACGCTGTAAAAGCTTCAAAGAAGCACCCCTCAACGCACAACAGCAAAATGGCTTTGATCTAGAGAAAAATGTTCAAATAAGCAAGAGAGAGGGGATAAACAAGAATTTGAACCAACCAACCAACAGGAAAGTAAAGGATGTTTTTTGGAGAATTACAAGCAGACAACCATGTTAGCCAATGGGATTTGACTCCAAAAACCAAAGATTTTTAACTTGCCAAGAATCCTGCTGCACATCCCTAACAACTGATTGGTTTTTGCTAGAACAAAAAGTCCTTAACACGTTCCAATGATCACAAACCTGAACAATTTCAAGTTGGATAAACTAGCCAAGGCATCCAAACCCAAAAACAGAAAAGATTAGCCAATTTGATGTGCAATTTCAAACTGACTGGCCAGTTAACTTGGCTGGTGAGGCTGAATAACGGTTAGAAAATTATGAACAAGTTTTAAGAAGATCTGAATGATGCTAAACCTAAAACCATGCCCCCAACCTTATTCAAATTGGTCACTCATGTAATTGACCTTGACATAACAAAAAGGAATGAAGTTGTAGAGTTTTCTAAGCTGCTTCGACTGAAAATGACCTTGTAATGCTTATGTAACAACCGGACACTAGCATAAAGCCATATTAAAGACTTTGAGTTTATGCTATACTTTCTTTTTTTGCCTTTATACTATACTCTTACAACATTAATTGTTGAATGTTTTCATACACAACACTTATGTACATATATATGATTAACGTTGATTACTGTTAGTTGAAAATTTGACTAAATTTGAGATACTTGACCTCCTATATAAAGCCTATATAATAAGAGAGAATTGAGGCAAACTTTTTACTGGTATTTTCATTTCTATATTAGTAGCTGTTTACGCCTGGATTCAGCGTTGAATCTTTGCCGTACATGTGGCATTTAAAAATCTTTCAAATTCTGTTTATTTATCATCGTGCATGATATTTTCCACATCAGCTACTAGGTAAAATCCTTACTAGTACTATCACTTCTTTTCTGTGCAGGTATTGGCAAAAGGTTTTATTTTAAAGCTAGTACTGAAAGAACATGCATATTCTGAATTCATTCATTATCAAAATTACCAATCAAGGCTATTACAATTGAATTGTTCAACTGGATCATTTGAAGTTTATTATTTGATTGAGCTCAACATACTTTTTCTAGAATTCATTTTTCTAGTTAACATTTTGAATCAATTATGAATGAATTGCTATTATTCACATCACATACCAAAAAGTTTTCAAAACTCTACATACTTCCAAAATTGTTCATTATATAGCCATTATAAGATTTATATAACATATCAGTAGAAAAGGTATGTAAAAATTGAATTTAATTAATGATCAATCTTTGTTTACAATAAAATAGTATGTAGTTTTACATACAAGTATATTCTGAATTTATGAAGATGGAGTACTCTTGATGTTATCCAAAAGTTCAAACATCTGTTGGATAATCTCATCAGAAAATTTCAACCCTTCTTTCCTATATATGGGATCAGCAGCCAGACAAGGAATAAGATCTATTTCAGAAAGGTTATCAGCAGTGATTTTTTAAAATAGATTTCTGTCCTTCCCAGGCCCTCCTAATCCCATCTAACTTATTTTTTCTGCATTCTAAGCTAAGTTTGTAGGCCTCCATTGCTTCTGTTGATGTGGCCGCGATGATGGTGCTCTAGTCTTCAAGGACCTTCTTCAACTTATCCTCAGTGACTGATGTATTGGATCTCGAAAATCTTAACCCAGATTTTTATTTGGCTAACTCTTCTCGAATCTTCATGTTCTCCTCTTGCAGGGCATTCCTTTGAGAAAGTTCTGCTTCAAGTTGATCCCTTTGATGGAGGAGATTGGCCTGCACAGCAATTTGCTCATCTGCCCTCATAGCCTTATTAAGCATCAAACAGATGCGAACTAGCATTTGCAAAACACAAGCACAGTATTACAAGTAAAATTACATACAGATATTAGAAGACACTGAGTGTAGTTATCTTACAGAATACAGATACTACCCTGTTGGTGAAGCTGACATAGATGTCTAGAGTGGGAGTCTTCTCAATCCTTTCCTCTATCTCTGTTGTTGCCAGACGTCTCCCCAATTAATATTATTTTATATTTTATTCACTTCATAATATTAAAATAATTTTATTTCACATCAAAATTTAAAATTAATATATTTTCTCTGCCTTATTGATAAATAACTCTTCAACCAAACAATGGCTAAAATTATCGTTCCAAATTTTATATGTATTTATAATTTATAAAAATTTTAATATTAAAAAATAATTTTTATTTCACAGTGCATAAATTTTAATATTAATTTTTTTCACATTTTTATATATTTTAATAACAAATAATTTTATCATACATTCAATACAAATTTTATTATTAAAATCATTTATTTCTAATCATTAACAATAAATGAAGTTCCTTTCTCTTTCATCACAAAAAATAAACCAAACTTACCTAAAATTATGCTCCTACCAAAATTAGAGATTTTATTTGCACTATAAATTTGTCCATTCTCTTTCATCACAAAAAACAAACAAGCAAACCTAAAATTATAATCCTACCAAAATTAAAGATTTTATTTGCACTATAAATTTGTATTATCTCATTTAAATTTCATCAATTTTAAAATTCACTCCCAAATCTAAACTTCATTATCTTCTCAAATTCAAACTTTCTTATGCTCCTTTTCTCCTTCTCCAACTCTAGTGAAAATGATTGGTGAGAATGTGACAACTAGCAAGAAGTCGATGATACATTCTTATGATTTTACATTTAACTTCAAAGTCTAGATCTTATCTTTTAAGGCTTCGTTTGTCTCCAAGTTAAAAATTAACTTAGATTAAGTTTAACCTGACATATCACATCACACATAAAATTTAATATTAAAAATTAACTTTATTTCACATCTTACCCACATTACTAAAATAATAATTAATTTATATCACATTCCTCACATATTCCTACATAATAACTAAGTTTTTTTTTCTTTTTTCCCAACATAATAACTAAGTTTATTTCACATCATTCACAACTTTCAATAAAAAAAAATCTCTATTTAAGTTTAATTTTAACCTTATTAAATTTAACCTTACAAATAAATAGACTCTTTTAGAGGTCTAACTACCTAAGAGGTAGAGGATAGCTTCTAAAAACCAAATGAGTCAATCAATCTGTAGACCACTTCTCTACGATAGCATAGATTTATTTTATTACCTATGCGGTGCCATTATCATATAGGAATTTTAGTTAAATTCAAAATTTGAATTCATTTATTAGTAACATTGCTCTTATATTATTAAAAGATAAAAATAACCAGCATCATCTAAAATGATTTGATATAATAGTCATATATGTTTTTCAATTCTTCTTTATTAACATATTAAACTCTATATTTTTTTATTTTATAAACTCCCTTAAATTTTTAAAAATAACATATAATCCAAAATCTTAAATTTATTTTTAAAAAATTTTAAAATTATTTTATATTTCATCTTACATAAATTCTAGCACTAAACAATCACTTTATTTCACATCATACATATTTTTCTAAAAAAATTTATAAAAAATTTTATAAAAAATTTTCAAATCAACTTTTTCCCTCCAACCAAATAGAGCCTACAGACTTTTTTAAAATTTTTGTTTAGAAGTTTATTATGAATAACATATAATTTTATGAATGTAATTATATGTGTAATTACATGCATGTTAATAGTTTTTGCTTTTAGAAATATTAATTGTAAACTAAAAGAATAGAAAATTTAATATATAATTGAAGAAGAATTAAGGAATTTTGTTATCCTTGTAAATGCCTCAATATTTTATATAACTTCTATCTATTTTTCAATTTCTCATAAAAATTAATCACAAAATTTTTTCTTAACTTTCACAAAAATAAGGTCTTCAACATATTAATAGATTAACCTCTTTCCACACTAAAATTAAATGAATCAACTAACTCAGCTCAATGAATTATCAAATAATTGGCCAATTAAATCAACATCAAATTTAATAATTTTATGTGATTTTTAAGGGCTTATTTATATACAATCTCATTTGATAGGGTAAATAAATTTTGTAAAATTTGGGTAATCTGATAATTTTTAATTTAATATTTTATTTGAATTTTAAATTAAATTGAGTACAAAATTCATCAAATTTTAATTAATGGTGTTCTTTATAGTTTTCCAATAAACATTATTATTTATGTGATTCCTTTGCATTTCATTCATTTGATCTAAATATATTAATGACTACGAATATATAAATTCAACGATGATGAAACAAAAACGAAAATATGTATGAAAAGTATAATTAGTAATAATTGTTTGATTTTGCATTAATAAATTGGCAAAGATAAAATTATTTTAACAAATTTAACATTTTATTAGAAAATAAATATTAAAAACCTGCAAATCTTTATTCTACAAGTAATTTAGGCTTCATTTGGTTCGAGGCGAGTTTTTTGCCCAATACAAATTTCAACTCTAAAAATCAACTTTATTTCACATCCAATACAAATACGAATATTAGAATTGAAAGTATTTCATATTTTACATACTTTTTAATAGTAAAATAAATTTCTCTTCTATTAAATTTAAAAAATAAAATATTTTTTTTTATATAAAAAAAAGCTCGAATCAAACAAGCCTTTTAGAGTCAGAAAACTCTATGATATGTTTTTTAGTATTTTTTGTGAACATGAATCAAATAATTTTTATTGTCAGCTTGAATCGAAATTTAAGAATAATTAAAAATAGATTTAGAAATTATATTCGGAAAAAATAAAAAATAAAAAAACTATTTCGGCTCTGCATTTTTCTTGCTGATCGCCATCTCATCACCCTAACGCCCTCCGCGTTTACCCAACGAGCAAATAACAGCAAGAAGAGGGCGGCACAACATTTGATCGTTCACCGGAGGTGACTGGACTCCATAATGTCGCACAACTTTCGCTATCTGCCCTACCTCACGGTCACATCGCCCTCAATCAGTCAATCACATCGCCGATTTGACGCCCCAGCCCTACACTCCTCGGCATGGAGGGGCGACGTCAATCAGTTGCTCGTTCGCCGTCAACTCCGGCCGTCCCATCGCCGGTCATCTCGCTCCGACTGTTTTACCAAAATAATACCTCCGCGCCTTCCTCAAATCGGCAACTAGGTCCGAGCGCGCCGTCGCCGCCGCCGCCGCCGCCGTCTCCGCTGGCGGCGGCTCGGCTTGCGCGCGAGATTCTCGCCGGCCAGTCTGTTCGACGTTGCCGAGGAGGCGGGACCCGCGAGGCGACGCGTCGGAGGACGTACGAGGTGAGCCGTCCCTTTCGATGATACACAAACCGACACGTTTCACGCTGACTGCTGGTCGGACGGTAATTCCATCCGACCACCGATAAATCGAATTAATCGAATTGCTATATTTTATACGTAATTTAATATTCTCGTTCTGATAATCAGCTTGTTTGATTAAAGTTAAACCACATAAAAAAAAAATCATTATATGAATTTTTTTATTTTTTTTAATATCGTATTAATACCATTTTTTACATAAAAACTCAATTTGATTTCATATTTTATATAATTTTTAAATTAAAAATTAATTTTAATTTCACAATCATATTTTCTCACTTATTTAAAATAACATTTCAATCAAAAAAGAATTTTCAATGCTCAGTGGTACATAAAATATTTTAAAAATAACTAAATGTCTCTAATATTTTAAAAAAAGTCTGATATTCTGATTTGATTCTTGTTTCCTGTATATTCTAAGTATTTGATTGATAATGTATTATTAATCTTTGAAACATTAATTTTTAATCTATATTTTTATTGAAATATTTTTAAAGTCATTGTGATATTTATATAAATGAAAGTTTTTGTATTGTAAATATGATGTCACTCAATCGAGTTGAACAAATTATAAACTTAACCAATTTGATGTCCATTTCAGCTCTAAAAGCCTTTGATTATATAATTTTTGAAAAAAATCTTGATAGTAGCTCATATTTATAAGTATATAAAATAAAAATAAATCTTATTATGATATATATAATATGAAATAAAATTATTATTTATTTTAGTTATATATGCATAGTGTGTCATACAATTTGATTTTCATATTCAAATTTTTTTAAATTTGTTATTCATATTTATCTAGAGAGTAAAATATAATTAGTTAAAATTAGTACCAAGTTAATGTAATATGAATATGACATCAAGCTAAAATAAATCAAGTAAACAATTAACATTATGAATTATTATATCAAATTTCAAATAATTTTATTGTTAAGAGCCACACTTTGCTTTAGTGATTCTCCTTTTCTGAAACATCGCTAAGCGATCACTCTCCACCGACTTCAGCCACGGGTCATCAAAAGTCAATTAGCTTCCATTTAGTTCATCTTTAAACCACATTGTGGAAGATCGACTCTAATATTACATTCTAACATTTCAAGATTCAAATATAAAAATATTATCTATTTTAGCTTCAGAAAACTGCGAGACTTGAGTATTTTTCAAAAGATAATTTATTTCTATACTACCTAACTTAAGCACGCTTAACTATAAAATTTTTCATTATTAGCCTAATAGTTTTACTCAAAAAATATCTCTACTATTTGATATTACGTTATCTACTTATACAACTTAGAAATTTTTCTTTTTTTTTATATAATACTACTCATTTTTGTTTTCCTCTCACCATTCTTTATTCCCTAAAAGTCTTTAAAGAGCCATTGTTTGCCCTAATAATTTCTCTTCTTCAAACATTATTATCACTCTTAGCCCCTTTTCGGTCACGAGTTATCACATCATTGTCATATTCATTGTCATTGTTATATGTTCTGGAGTCACGATCGCTCTAACCAATTCTTAAATACAGTCAATCTAAAAAAGTTAGGCTTGGTTTGATCAAACGTATGTAATTTTGTCATCAAAAAAACACACACACACATCTAACTATTCAATGGGACAATAAAATCAGTCATTTTCATGGTCACAATCACAATCAAAGTTGACTAATTAATTTATAAATTGAATGAGCAACATGGAGTGACATGTAAATCATGCATTTAGATTAACCATACTGGCTAATCAATTTCTTTAAAAACTTCTTAATATTAAATATTAAATTTATTTTACATTAAATAAATATTTTAATAATAAGATTATATTAAAATAAATTTATTTCATAATATATATAAATTATCTTTTTTTTTTCCTCTCAAAACTCAAAATAATAATCCAATCAAAAAAAGGCAAATGCTTAAGTACCTGATGTCAGATGGAGTTTATCAAAAAAAAAAAAAGTCAGACGGGATCTTTGATATTCCAAAAAAACTGCTTAAGTGGAAAAATCACGACGTCAATTTTTCAGTGGCTTCAAAGATTTTCACTAGAAAAAGTCTTTACAAAAAAGAGATCTGAGGTTAGCCTTTTGAAAGAGAGAGAGCTAGAGGAAGTTAGATAGAGTATGAGATTTTTTTTTTTATTACAATAAGATTTTTATAGTCTAAACTTGTCTTAGAGCAGTCACTTCAGAAGAATGGCATGGAGCGGTCATTTCAGAGAAATAGCTTTCATCTCTGAAATTACTCAAATGATGACAATGTGCTCAGAGCGTGGGGGTCCTACTAATATGGATTGCACGATCCTGCAAGTCAGTCATACCTCTTAAAAATAGCATGAAGACCTTTACTTTGTACTTAATTGTGCAAGCAGTTCAGCATGACGAGTTTGGCTTGGGTTCTTCTGAGTGGGCTTTTCTCCATGCGATTGTCATTGAACTTTAGGGGTGGCAATTTATACCTGTACCTGATTAACCCGCCTCGCCCCGCTCCGCCCCGTTATGCATATATTTTTATCTATTCTTATATAGGCTTATATAAAGTCAAATAAAAAAAGTGCAATGAAAATGAAAAAATATAAGGCCTTGCTTTCATAGTGTAATATTCACCACGTAGCTACGATTTTTATTATTTCAAATAGAGAAAAATAATTTGATTTTCATTAACATTAGTGAGGAAACGGAGCGGGGCGGGGCGGAAACGGGTATGAGGCGGGTACGGGTAATGAATAATATATAGCGGGACATGTATGAGTATTTATAAATTCGACCCAAACTTGTCCCATTGTCATTCCTACTGAACTTCCCTTGAGCATTTGTTATATCGACATCCAAATGTAAGCTTCAAATACATTGGCGTACGTATATCCAGGTATAATAAGAAAAAAAAATAAAATGAGTGGAAATATAATAATAATAATAAAAAAAAAAATTGTTTCTGATGGAAATCCCCATTTTAAGAAGATTTGAATAATAAATAATTAATTTAGCTGCACGAGATGATGCGTTTATCCTACGTGGTGATTTATGCGGCAAGCAAATGTCGGTGCGAATCTCGGAAAGGGAAGCGAAGAGTGCGCGTATCGAAGCAGCGCAGTGGTCCTGAAGGAAAAAAAAAAAAAATGAATCCTTTTGGATGCTGCCGCGGCGCTGCAGCTACAGCGGCTGAGGCTGAAGAGGAAGAGAGAAGTTGCGCGTGACTTGCGCCGGGCCGCTTCTGCCGTGCGCGCGCTCTCTCCACTGTGGCTGTCAGCGTACTCATTACGTATTCAGCACGACTACTATTTGCTGTTTAAATAACACGCGTATTCTTCCATTTTTCTTAAAAATAATCCTATACATAATGATTTTAAATTTCAATTTCAATTTCAATTTCATTCATGAAATAAAAATATTATCTTAACATTTCTATAATTTTAATTTTTTTTTAAAATTTTTTAAATTTATTATTATAATTATTAAATATTATTTCTTTGAAAAAAAATGAGTTTCAGCTGTTTCGGCCGAATTTTAGTAGTTTCGATCGAAACTAAAATCGATCCGAAACTACCAAAATTTGATAGTGTCGGTCGAGTTTTAAAACTAACTGCACAATTACCTCCAAAAATTTAAGGTCTTTTAAATCTAGGTTTCAAAATTCAGCTTCAATTTTGGTTTTGATCACATGATAAAAGTATTAATTTCGGCAATTTCGGTAGTTTCGGTATTAGCAATTTGGGCCGTTTCTAAAAAATTATTTAAATTTAATAATTATTGAATATTATCTTTTGGGAAAAAATGAGTTTCGATAGTTTCAATTGACTTTCAGTCAAGTTTTTGTAGTTTCGGTTAAAGCTCAGCAGAAACTACAGAGTTTCTGTCGAAAACGAAACTTAGTGACTTTTTCGAATCAATTTCGATTGAAACTAATATAAAACTACTGAATTTTAATAGTTTCAGCCAAGTTTCAAAATCTTATTTTAAATAATAATTTTGTGCAAGTACATTTTCCTTTATTTAATGAATAAGGTTATTGTCCAAAATTCTAAAAGAATTTTTTTTGTCATTTACTCGTCATTTACTTAAATAATGCTACATACAGCTCACAATTAGATCTCAAAAGTTTCAGAACTTCTCGATATTAACCATATTTAAGAGTGAGAGCATCTATTAGTCATATCATTATCTACCAAAATAATACTATCTCACTGTGTTGGAGACCAGATGCACCACATTCTTCACATCATATTCGACCAATCACATGTTTAAGCCAAAAATTTAGGACTTAAAGATAAGACTAAATAAAATCAGAGAATCAAATTTTAATTTTTATTATACAGATCGAATTAGAATGTAAGACAAAGTCTAAAATATGTCGTAAGTTAAATAATAATTTATTTGGACCTAAAATCAAGATAAAATTTTTTGAGAGAACAGATTATAATTTTTGTAAAGAAAGAATAGTAACCGGTGGTTTATGTGGTGTGATTGGGCCTGTCAATGGATCGGATCATGAAAACAAAAATAAAGTATAAGGGAAAGTTTAAAAAAAAAACAGTGCAAGATGTCGGTGAAATTAACTCTCGAGTTGAGTCCGAGGATATTGACAAAATTAGTAGTTAATTAGGATGTGCTACATCCATAATGTATAATTTCGGAAACGGATTTCTACTGAGGTGTGAGCTAAGTCGGTGAAGAAGCGGATAAGATGGATGTTTAGAATAATAAGTTCATCGAATCTAAAACAACGTGAAGAATTCAATTCGAGCAATTCCATCCAAGAGGAGCATTACAGAAAGATTGTGAGGTGCATAATTTACTAACGATGATTTTAATATTTTTATATTAGATTTGCATGTTATTTGAATGAATTACTACTTCGATGTAACATGCATAATCTTCAACTCTGGCCAAGGGTTTTATTAGCATGAGATCCCGTATAATGCTTGTACATTTCCATTCAATCTTATTAAGAAATAATAGGTTTGTTAATCACACATAATCTTTCATTGTTTACTAGTGTAGGACCACTATGAAGGAGCCATCGATGAATCCGATCCGATTAAACCCCCAAATAATTTTTTTTTGACCCGTCAATCCGCCCCGTTTACTAACCCGATCCATCTACAAATAAATGGATCGGATATGGATTACCATTGACCCGACCAATTTAAAATCCAATCCGTTTATATAATCTAATTTGTAGTTCATAAAAGGATATATTATGGCTAATAATCTTCTTGTTGGAAGGCTCAAGTAAAGAGCATCACTATAATTAATTAATAAAAAATTCTTACATATTATATTAGTAGATTATAGTTTATAGTGCTCAGTTTATATTTCACAATATATATGTATATATATTACAAATACTGATTTTTATATTAAAATATTTAATTAATTCATAAAAATATAATATTCTTTTCTTATTTTATTTTCAATAAATTTAATATTATTTTAAATTTAAATATGAAAATTACTTAAAAATAACTACTTTTATTGTAAATGGATTAAATCCGAAAACCCGAGTTCCAAACCGATTCGATTTCCGACCCGAGAGGATATGTATCTACCATGACCCGATCCAATGTATAACTCGATCCGATATATATAAATTTGGATCCGGATCGGAGTCAACCTGATCCTAATCCGATCCGTTGACAGGCCTAGGTGTGATTAATGAATGCGAGATTAAATGGCTTTGATTCACCTCTTTTTAAAAAGCTAGATAACTCTAGTTAAATCAAGCTAAAGGACAATTTTTTTTTTGCCATTCAACTCATACTTGGCAATTTTATAGAATGTTATTTTTCAATATTATTAAATCAAATAATTATTTTTTAGATAATATAACATAACATAATATTAATGTAACGTTCCGATAAAATTTAAATTTAGATTTTTAATTAATTAAATTTATTATGAGGAATTAATTTTATTCATGAGAAATTAATTATTTAAAATTAAATATATGAAATATTAAATGTTTGTTATGTGATTCAAAATTCAAATGACTGAAATTAATATTTAATTTAATTTAATCGGATTATTTAAAATTTAAATCTAATGAATTTAATTATCCATTAAATATTCATAACTACCTCTTTAAATTAAGGCTAAGAAAAATTACAGAAATACCCCCAGATTATTATTTAAAGAAAGAAATAGAGTTTCTCGCTCTAAAACACTAATTCAACTCTCCCCCTTCTACAATCGCCGCTAGCCTAGAGAGAGGAGAGAGAAAGTGACTCATTGGAGAGAGAGAGAGGCCGAAACTCCCTCAAAATTGACGATTCTTCTTCATCTTCTTCTCGATCTACACGTTTTCTTACTCCTTGGATCGGATCTAGCAATTTGGAACGATCCTTTCTCTCTGAATCTCAAGAAAACCTAGAACTATAGTGAATTTGAGGTAGATTTTACCGTAACACAGTTAATTTAAATCTAAATATATACATGAATGAATTATTTTAAGAAAATCATAGATTATTTAAACAATTAGTAAAGTTCGTCTATGCTATAATTCCTGTTAGCTTCATATATTGCATTGAAATTCCTGTTATTATTACATCTAATTGCTTAAAAATAATAATAATAATAATTAAATTACCTGCAATGCCTTCATGTTTTCTGATCGTGCTACTTATTTTATATTTAATGCAATAATCAATTTAATTAATTAATGTTGTTTTTTTTTTTAAGAATTTCTTGATTGAATTTGTCATTCACAGAAGAGTTATGCCAAAATTTTGTGAAATTCATTATAAGTAGAAGGTAAAAATCATGTTTTTATTTAATTATTAATTCATATTTAGCCTATGTGTTATCTATTTACCTAACCAAGTATTTTGATAAAATATATTACTTTTCTTAAAATTTATCAATTATATATGCTATTTTATTCATGATTACACTGTTAAATTTCTGCATCAAGTTCATGATAAGCATCTCAAATTATTAAGTTAAAACAGTGTCAATTTGCTTCTACCTTTATCGTAAATTTTTTTAGATAGCCAAGCAAATTGTGCAGAAATAATTAACTTGTTCTTTTGTTCATTATTATAAATAAGTTATATTGTCATAACTATTATGTGGCTAATTTAATATGAAATTAAATTTAATTTACTCTTGATTGTGACGCCCACTAGAAGAGCAAGTGTACGGATTTGCGTAGGTAAATAAGTGCACAAATTAGTCATCACACTTGATAAAATTAGTTAATATTTAAACAAGTATATGGACTTGCCAATTTAATAAATTAATATAAGAATTTTAATGCGGCAATGAATTAAATTTAAATATGATTTATGTTGGATTACGCACCTACCTTAGCTCGAGCATATCATTATATGATATTTGGCGCGACGGCGTCCATTGGCAGTTTCTGACTGTCATGGGGAGTGACGATCCCCAAAGCAGTCCATCAACATCGATCAAATCTCTTGTCTACAACGTTATTTGTTTATCTATATTTCAAAGTATTTTCGAATAAAAAACACTCTTTCACACAAACGTACTACATTATATTTGATATTAAAAAAAAGGCATTTAGTTTAATATTATCTTGATGCATATATTATATTATGTAAAAAAATATCTAGATAACATAACATAAATATAACATTAAACTTAATGCTTCCTTAATTTCATATATATATATATATA
>JAEMOT010000513.1:13770-48109 GCA_019297695.1 Apostasia ramifera | reverse complement strand
ATATATATATATATATTGTGATTTTAAAATAGAATAATTTACTATAATCGTTTTGAACTTGAATTATAAAAAATTGAGTAAAGTTAAGTATTATTTAATGAGCTTTTAAGCATAATCGATAGTCATAAATTTAACGACACCTTTTATCAATTTCTTAAAAGATGAATTTGAAATTTAAATATAAAAGAGTATACAATTTGAATAATTGATTAAGGATAAAATTTTAATTTACTGAATTATTTAATAAATAGATTAATTTAATGAATTAAAATTTAAATCATTACCGATTAATTTATTAATAAATTGTCATTTTATAGTAAATTTTTAATGAAATTTATCATTAATTCAAATATCAACTTCATTAAAGTGCGTGAACATTAAATGATTGACTTGGGCTGCAGTCCACCAGCATTGGTACTAACGACGCCAATAAACATGCACGTGGCAGTCTAAGAGAATTTAGAACCGCTGTGTGCTGTTATGAGCGAGCAGGCATACTCGGAGCTCGAGAAATTTAGCCGGCGATACGGCGAGAAAATAAAAGAAGCGCGAGAAAATAGAATGCCTCAAGAAAACGCAAAAGACCGTAATTTACGACAAAATCTATGTAATATATTTGACTTTTTTTTAACTTGGCATTCACCATAATTTTTTTATTAAATTATTAATTAAAAAATCACATCTATGATATCTATATTGTATAATATAATATATATATAAAAAAAAATGAATCAAATGCTCTTTAAATTTTATTATACTTACTATACAATTTTTTTTAGAGTACCATAACTTCAATTAAATTAGGTTAAAATATTAATTTAATATCTCTATTTCATGAGATCATACTTTAATTCACACTTTTTTTCATTTTTAATTGCATTGTTGTTATAGCAAAATCATAAAACATTCCGCTAGTACCATGAATTTATGAATTTTTTATTAAAAAAATTGTTGACTTGAGAAGAAGGAGTCCTGAAAAATAACGGTATATAGAAAGATATGTCTGGTGGTTAAGGCTTAATTAAGAGTGATAGTATCCAAAGAAATACACAGAAATTTAAGGTGCTTTAGGGAGAAGTTACCCTACGTCCGCCCGGTCGCCCGTGAGAAGGATTTCATCTAGAAGAAAAAAAATTTGGTCTAATGACCAGTACAAAATTGTTAGTGAAAAAGAAAAAGAAAGAGAGAGTGAGTTATATATATATATATATATATATTTCTAGCTTCTTTCTTGTTACAGATATATCTCCGCTATGTAAGGCCCGCTCGTCCCTTTATCTAATTGAGTCATGCACATAATGTGTCAAATGATGAAAAGGCAAGCACAGTATACCCAAGAAGGAGATGAATTAAATGTTATGATAAATTGAAAATTATTGTTAAGTTTAATATGATGTATAAAAATATGGAGGAGAGGATAAAACTTAACTTGATATCAAAAGCAAGAAACAAAAACAGGGTGAAATTTTTTTGAAGAAATCGGCACACCACGATATTCAGATGATTTGATTCAAACCCACACCTACGTCCACCTTAAAGCTCCTCAAGCCCTATGTCGTGATCTGCCACTAAGATATTTAGTTATTGTTTGTTTCAATTATAATCTAAATGTTTTTTCCCCTTAAAAAGATGTAACTATTTCAAGATCACAGTTTCATATATAAAGCCTAGCTAGGAACTCCTCTCTATTTTTAATATCGAACAATTCATCTTTATATCTTTCTTACTAAACTAAAAAGTCTACAAAGAGTCGTACCTTACATCAATAATTTTTCTTGGGGCATTACTCGATGATCACTACTTATCATTTTGGTCGTAAGTTGTCATCGTCATACTAAGTTTCCTCTTGATTTATCCTCGAATCATATTATATTGTAAGAGATTAGCTTTAATACTAATTTATTATGATCCATCTCTCAAATAGTAACTTATTGTCTACCTTGATCATAGCCTCATGATTTTGTCCCTCAAAAGATGCATCAATATGTCTAAGTCATAATCTCAGGTAGAAATTTTTCTCTATTTTTAATATAAAATAATTCATCTATGTGCTCTTCTCATTAGACCTAAAAATCTGCAAGAAGCTACTTCTCATACCAGTAGTTCTTTTTTGTCAGAACATTACCGAGTAATTACCTTCAGCCTCTTTGGACATAAATAAGTTGGTTGCAGGCTCATAATTTTATCCTTGCAAAAAGTATTTTGATATTTTAAGGTCAAAACCTCATATATATATATATATATATATATATATAGCTTAGGACTTCCATCCACTTTTTGATATGATATATTTCATCATTTCATCTCTCTTACCAAACTTAAAAGTTTGATAGAAATCACTTATAGCACTAGACATTCTATTTTCCTAAGATATCACTTAATGATAATTTCTCATTCTCTTCAGCCATAAGTTATTACAAGTTCACTAGCTTTACTTTGTTTATCCTTAGACTGTATTATATTGTAGAAGGTCAACTAATATTCACCGAAATCTTTAGCCCCCACAATCTTAAGGTGCTAGTTCAAAACTCCTCCCTCATCTCCTCGTGATAATGCAATCAACAAGAATATTAGAAGATTATTCTGTTCATCGATAGCCTACTTTAGAGGCACATCTTTATGACCCTCTTCTATGATGAGCTTGACTGCCAATTATAAGAGATCACTGTTGGTTCCACCTTTATCAATCTTGGGAATCACCTCTTTATTCCATGATTTGAGTGTGCGATGTTTCTTTTAGTGGACACTCATCCTTCAAGAATTCCAAGTTGCCTATAGAAATTCTTTTTTGGATGATTCCCTCTTTGGGTGCTGTAAATGGTTAAGAAGTACAATTCTTTTTCCATGACCATTGTCAACAATACTTTTACCAAATCTACATTAGTGTTAAAATCAAGAAAACTAGCTCGATGGAACAAAATTTCAAGAGAGAGACATTTTATGTGCTTAAAGCCTTCACTTGCTTGTGTCACAGTAAAAATCTCATTCAAGATACTAGTACTAGATGCCGTGGTACAACTTTTCGTATTCATTTTTGCTCACTTCTCTTTTTCCTTATATTTACATGAATTCACTACACTTTAAACATATGAGATAAGGCTTCTACTATAATACACCAAGGCAACTTTAGTCGATGAAGTTGTATGTCAACATTAAAAGGAGCAAAAGAAAGCAGCTTTAGTATGGAAAATCTGAAAAAAACAATCATGATATATATGAGGTGGATTAATGAATTATGATTAACATTTATTACAAGAAGTAGAATTGGTCAAAGTTTTAATACGTCAAAGAATATATTATTTATAGTTGCACAAAGAAGATTTGGAAGGCCAATTCGATAAAGAAATTTTTTATTGTCATTTGTCATTTGAGGTAGATTGAAGTATTGTTGGGATGACATACCATCATGTGAACAAAAGATAAACATTCTTGAAGCAAATATAGTAGTCAAATGCTTTGATCAGAAATAATTGTTGAAAATATCTTATTTAAACTTTCTTTTTTGAGAGGTTATATTGACAATATTTTTATGTATATTTATATAGAGATGCTTTATAGCTTCCATTAATGATCTTAAACTTTAAATTCAATTAAGATTTCTATTTGTCAATAGTGCGACATCAATAAAAAAAATAATTTTACCAATGTGACAATGATGCAGCATAAAAATTTTAGTTGACTTTAATATTTGGGGCTATTTATGGAGAATGTATAGCTTTATATATATATATTTATTGCTGTTATATGTACAATTTATATTTAATAAAGCCTTTTTTTATTTACAAAAGCATAGTGTGTTTCTTTCATATTATCTTTTAGGAGGATTCCCAAAGGTTAAAATAGAAACCGATAGAATATGACGCGAATATACTCTTTGGTAAGGCTTGTAGAAAAGGACCTTAATTCTATAGTCAAATAATAAGCTACTTTTTTTGATGAAAAAATAATAAGCTACTTGGTTAAAGACAGAAAGTCAAAAAAGCGAAAGAAGTAGAACAAAAGATAAACATGAAGTCGAGGAAGTTTTGGCTTTCCTTGTATACTTTACCCTTGGATTATCAATTAATAATTTTGTGTATAGAAGAGACGCGTTATCATGATGCACTGCCTGGTTACTAAACATTCTTTATTGAGCTCAAGGTCAAATTAATGCACATGCATCACCCAATTAAGGGACATTTAATAATGAAAATTTTGACGTTCGTCATACATGTGACAAGTAATCAACAATCTTAGGGTGAAGTTAAATAGGAGAAGCCGAAAGCTTCTTCGTTTTTAGTATTCTTCCTCCAATCTAATGGTGTCCTTTTCAACTTACTATCTTTGGTAAAGCTTATAGTTTCAAGAGCGCTTTACAATTAGGGATGACAGTTGGGCAAATTTAGGTTGAGTTTAATAAAATCTATACACCTCATTTCTTTTTACCATTATTTATATATGCCCTATATCTGCTTCTCGCCCTACCTTGTCTTTTTTTTCCAAAACCCATGCCTGTTCCGCCCTGCTCCACTTCATTTCTATAATCCATGCCCGACTCTCCCCGTCCTACCCTAAATTCATTACTAATAATTTATTTTCAATAAAATAAAGAGATAACACCTACTTAATTTTTTTTTAATTTTAAAATTGTGTAATAATATTTTATTACTAGCAGGTTATGGGTTTGGGCCGGTATGATTTAGTCATATTTGAACACGCCTTTTTTTATTACATTGCAGAGAGAGTCGCTGGTTGTGGGTATAGTTGTAGGACCCATACTTGTCCCATTAAAGATAGGTCGAGGCTGATAAATAGACATGAGTCTTAAATTATCACCTCTATTTACAACAAGCCTTGCTAAAGAATATACTTTTTGCCCCTCATCAAGTGTCTTATTTTTCCCTTTAAATTCATTCCAAAGAGTAAGATGAAAGGAACATATTACACTTTACTCAAGTACGCATATTAATTACCAAGCATATACAGATATATAAGTAAAGCGAAAGAACACTTCTTTGAGTTATAGCTCTTGTTTCTTTTTCCTCTTCAAGTGTTGGTGCCTCGATGAAACCTATTCATCCTCCATAGATGTTCTCATCAAGCAAACCCATAGCGCGCGATGTGATATACTTGGTTAAGATTAATTTTAATTTAGCTAAATAAAATACTTATATATATGATTTAAAATAAAAATTGATATTTTAAATTTAATTAATTGCTAGAAGTATGAAATAGTAATGAAAGAATTTTGTTAAACGTCTAATTAATGGTGGTCAAAATAAGCATTATTATGTATGTTTCAGTTTGCAAAGGGAGGGAAAGGACAAGCATGGAGGAAAATGCCACCGCTTTCCTTCTCGAAAAGAAAACCCTTCCCACCAAACCCCATATGCACATTTCCCATCAATATCCCGCAGACCAAAGTCCCCCCTCTCTCATCATTTTCAGTTAGACAAGTTTTGAAGGCTATGGAAAGCGATATGTGCACAGAAACTAAAATAGGGACATAGAGCTTTGTGACATCTTCCCCATTCCCATGCATCAAGCACAGAACCCCAAGACCTTCCACATCTCTCTTATCTATCAATCTCCTCCTGCACAGTCTCTTTACTATGTTCTCTTTCTTCTTTGTCACCCTCCCTCTGTGGCATCTCTCTGCTAGTGTGGTACCAGTCGCCATCCCAAGATATTACCCATAGCTCTTTATCGAAGATTTCTCTCAAAACCCGAGATCTCCATAGCCTTTGTACATTTGAGGGTTTCTTTTCAAAAGTATATTACTAATCTTTCTTAATGTATCTTTGCTTATTTCCTCTATCAACATATCCTTCTTTCTTTTCTTTCCCTTTCTAACAGTGAGTGATTCCAGCTCCCCACCATCTCTTCTTGTTGGTTGGCACAGTGGTAGAGGGACAAGAAAGCACCCATCTTTTCCATCTCCATCAGACTCTGAAATCTGATTTCTTACTTACCTTATTCATTGTCCTCTCTCTCTCTCTCTCTCTCTCAATCTTCTTTGCGATCTTTTCAACAAGAGGGTGGTGGTCGGAGGAATTAAGTATATTTGGAGGAGTCTTTTTTGCTTTAGGGAGAAAGATGGGTTCATTGGGTGGAGGGGAAGCTGTGAGGAGGCGGAAGGCAATGTGGCTCTACCCAAAGGTAATGGGGTTCCACCCTCCAGAGAGATGGGGGCACTCAGCTTGCTTATATGAAGGGATTGTTTATGTATTTGGGGTAAGTTTAGAGCATTCACATGATTTTAGTATTCTATGTTCCTGCTTTTATGGCGTTAGTTGTCATATTCTTGCAAATTGTTGTGAATAAATTTGTAGTGTTTTGTTTTTTGTTTGTAAAATACAAGTTTTTGCGCAACCATGTGGCGCTATATCGTTTTACAATTTCTCTTTTTCATTAGTGTTATCTCCCCAATTTTTGGCCTCTATTTTTTCAGTCCTCAAATTCTTTCTCTGACTTTTCTGTCAGTTATTTGTTGGCTTCGATTCAAGTGCTGTTGTATTGTTTGAGGCCCTTTTACTTCTTGCCAATTAATTGAAACCATTTTATCTAAAAAGCAACAACAGCCACAACAAAAGAAACATACCACGATCTTCTTGTCGTACTTCTAATTATTAAGGCTTAAATGTTAGAAAAAATGAGGCAACTTATATCTTTTATTTGAGGTAAAGATTGAATTTTGAAGTCATATTCCATTTTTTTTACTTTCATGCTTTTCCCTTTTTTTTTTTCTCATTTTTAAACGGTTTTCGATATTTTACGAAGTGCTAACCTTCCATTAGTGTACAGGGCCAGATCCAAGTATCTCATAAATTCAAGCCTTGCTCTGTATTTCCTTCTCAAGCACTATTTTTTTAGCACTCAATTTATCCAAAGAACCTTCTTGCTCTCTAGAAAGTTTGTTCTCTTTCATGTGGTAACTTGTTTTAAATTTGCGTTTGTTTAAAGTTTATTTTATTTACATCTTGGGTTTGAGCAGGATTTGAAGTGAAGTTGAAATTTTTCATTTTTGGCTAAAAATTAGTTTGAAGCCAGAAGATATCTAACATTAAACAATATGCAGACGCCTTATAACTTCTAAATCACATTCTTTCATCAGGGATGCTGTGGTGGTCTGCATTTCAGTGATGTTCTTACTCTTAATCTTGAAACCATGGCCTGGAGCTCCATTGCCACGTCTGGCCAGCGGCCAGGTACTCGAGATAGTCATAGTGCAGTTGTTGTGGGTCACAAGATGTTGGTATTAGGAGGAACAAACGGTACAAAGAAGGTTAATGATCTCCACATCTTAGATCTTAAAACAATGGAATGGAGCAAGCCTTCTTGCAAAGGCATTCCACCTACTCCAAGAGAAAGTCACACAACCACACTTGTTGGCGAAGATAGACTTGTTATATTCGGAGGTAGTGGAGAAGGTGAAACAAATTATTTGAATGATGTACATATTCTCGACCTCAACACCATGACATGGACTTCGCCGGAGGTGAAGGGTGATCCTCCAGCACCTCGGGATAGTCATATTGCTGTTGCCATTGGTAGTAAGCTTCTCCTCTATGGGGGAGATTGTGGAGATCATTATCATGGGGAAGTCGATGTTCTCGACACGGAGACCATGTGTTGGTGCAGGGTATGATTTGGCATTTATTTTTCATGCTAGACTTCAAAACTAATGACTTCCAATGATAAAAAAGAGGGTTCACTTTTTTAGATTTCGTCATCAAAGTTTTTGCATAATTTAAATAATTTTGTAACCTTTTTGCACATTATATTCAAATTTGTATTGGAAATTATGCAAAAAACTCTAATGAAAACTTACTAAAAGAAGAATTTTTTGGTTAGCTGTGTCATCAAGTTAATCTTAGCTGGCTATTCAACACTGTTTAGGACGTATCTCATTTTTTGTTTTTCACATTCTCAGTTGATGGTTCAAGGATCTTCACCTGGAGTTAGGGCAGGTCATGCTGCTGTTACTTTAGGGACAAAGGTAACCAATTCACTATATTCATAAGTTTATCATCCTTATGTTAATTTTATCGCTATATTCTTCTAGGTTTACATTATTGGTGGAGTTGGTGACAAGCAATACTACAATGATGTGTGGATCCTAGATGTGGCCAACTGTGCCTGGTCACAGCTCGATACCCGTGGTCAGCAACCGCAGGGGCGATTTTCGCATGCTGCCATCATTGCCAATGCTGATATTGCTATCTATGGAGGGTTAGTTTTCCTGTCCATTTTCTTCGTATTGATTCGTAAGTTGTGCATGCATATATTTAGGTAATGCATATTTTTTACAAGTTATTTTTGGAGACTCAGATGCGGAGAAGATGAGCGGCCGCTCAGCGAACTTCTGATACTACAATTAGGGTCTGAGCACCAGAATGGCCGTTTCAATATTTCTATGTGTAAGATTTTTGGTGGCCATTGGGCCCAAGAGAAGAAGAAGTTTCTACGAGCAGATGTGTTGGTAAGTCGTTAACAACTTATGTGATGCAATTACATCAGCACTGCATCATTGAATTTTTATATGTTGAAACTTCAATGTGATTCAGAGAAATGCGGTATTGAAAAATGGGGAGTCGAATAGGAGAGAGCTTGAGTCGGAAGCTGAAGCAAAGGGTTCCATATTTCGCAATTCAGGTTGATCTTTAGTCTCTCTTTTTGCGCATTTCGATTTGCGTCACACTTTGCAGTACCACACACAAACAATGAGTGTATTAGGATTTATGCTTAATAACCCACATACAGTAGGTTGACATCTAATGCTCATTATATGCTATTCTTTGTTGTTATGTTATAGTTAGTGAGATAATTACTATGTTTTTGAATAAGGTTTTAAAACTCTGTTGAAATTGCTGAGTTTTGGTAGTTAGAATCGATTTCGGTGAAAATCGATCTGAAAAAGCTATCGAATTTTGGTTTTGGCCGAAACTCGGTGGCTTCGGCAGTTTTGGCCTAAACTCTATCGAAACTGTCGAAAGTCGGCCGAAACTACTGAAATTTGACCGAAACTGCTAATATTAGGTTGAAACTACTGAAACCAATCTCTCCAAAAAATAATATTCAATAATTATCATTAATAAATTTAATTTTAAATTTATAAAATTTAAATTATTAATAGAAAAAATGAAAATTGTTGATGCCAAAATAATCGAAACTGTCGAAACTGATACTTTCATCTTGTGACCGAAATCGGAACCAAAACTCAGTTTTAAAACCTTGTTTTTGAATGAATCTTCTTAGTTATACCTTATTGTGATCTTTTTTGCTTTTAGTTAATATGCGTGGCTTGATGTCATTTGCTTTAGATTGACAACATAAGAACAACTGTTTGATTTGATTGAAGTACTCTATAATATTGCTTTTATGTCAACAAAAGACATGGCTCTGAAAATGTGTCAACATTCATTGCTATGCTAATGAATTTGTTTTTTGATCTCGTTAAGCTTTATGGATATAGGTTTGCAATTTTTTTTGTCTCCTTTTCTATTTAAATTTCGAAGTTCAACTTAAACTTAACATGACAGATTAATCACAGTTTTTTGATATAGCCCTAATATAACATCATGATATCCAAAGAAATGTTTTTCTTTAACCAAATACAATCCAACTAAATATGAACAGAATTAAGTTCAAATTTAAGATTTTAACGGGCCTTCTTAAAATAACTCCAAAATCAGGCAGCCTCCTAGTCTTCATATTCTTTATTATTGTTTTTCTTCTTTCCTGATTAGATGACCTACAAGAGAAGCGGAGAAGAGTGAATGGTCCCAAAATATTCGACATTGAATCATCGGAGCCGGAAGAGCATTCTGTTTCACTCTCACAGCATTCTTCGCCATCTCAGTCAGACCAAGAGCAGAACGCAGCCCAGATGCTCTCTTCCTTTGCTAAAGGCCACGGCATCCTTTTGTCACAGCCACAGATTGATCCTTTGAATTCTCATGATATGCATGAAAGTCAGGGAGAATTTGTGAAACGGCCAAAAATCGAGCAGTTTCTCCGACCCATGCCTCAGAAACACGAAATTCAGTCATTGATATCTGATCAGAAACCACCATCTTTGAGGCCTGGAATTCCTCCTCTGGTATGAAATCTTGTGAAGCTGCATTGACCTTGCAAGGAAATGGAAGTTTTGATCTGATTAGTCAATCAATTAGTTTCTTCTCTCCCTCTTTATCTGTAGATTGGTGCTGATGTCATTGGTACAATTGATGGGGCTTTCGATTCTGGCTACCTCATGACAGCTACAGTGAACGGTCAAATACTCAGAGGTGTCCTGTTTGCTCCGGTATGCTTGTGTGCTAATAAAAGTCTCTACTTTTTTATGGATTTCAAATGCCATGCTCTACATATAACGCTATTCATGTTTAAACTTTAGGTTCATGATCACTGAACTTGCTCGTGGTGATGTTGCAACTAAAAAGTCTTAAGCTTTCAGACCTTTTTATCCAAAATTTAAGCTAGAGTCTTCAAACATAAAATCAAATTCAAATTATAATGAGAACTTCTAAACTTTTTTTCCTACTTTAATCCTATCCACATTATAATCCATGTCCCAAAGTAAATTTCATATCTCATCAAAATGTGTTTAGTTCAAATGTAATCTTACTGACAACCTAACAGCTTTTGTCATTGACAAATTAAAATCATCTTCTTTTCTAGGCCCAAAAAGGTGAAAACTAAGCTAAAAGATTAAGGAGTTGCAACTAACAGGCCTCTTAGGCTGGTTTACAAGTGAATTTTAACCCTGCAAATGAGCAGTTCCTTACTTTTTCTCTTCCATCAGGGACCAGGAGTTGCTGTTCCGAGACCATTGGCTTGCCCTCACAAGACTGTCCCAGTTCCGAAGCAGTGTTCGACCCCAGCTCATGCCATTCCAATCCATGTAAGGCCGCCTGTGTCCTCGTCGCAGCACAATGGTTTCATTGTGCAGGAATGTGGAGGCCACCATGTGAGGAATGCCCACCCTGCTAAGGTCGTGAAAGCTCAGCCAGCCAGGCTCAACAGTGACCTCCAAGGCGTTGTTCTCACACTTGGAGGGCCTGGGGGAGGCAATCATTCGGGAACTTGAATGTTGGGATAATGGTGATCATAAGGCTAAATAGGGTCTCTTCTTCTCCTCTGCTTTTCATATCTTCTTTGCTTTAGGTTTTGTAAATTGACTTACAAATATAGAGGATTTTAGCTTTTTTTTTTTTAGTTCAATAACATGTTGCTGATAATTTTCTTGGTTGGATTTCATGAGTTTTTGGTTTGGTGTTAATATGTAGATTTATTCGTCAAAAATCTCTTGAACATGCTTTCAAATTAAGTGTAAAAAGTTGATAGCGCACTAACTTGCACATGCATTCAATGTTTCAACTGAAAAAAAATATAGCAGAAAGCATGACAAAGATTTGGAAGTCTGTTTTAAATGTTTATTTTGAGTTGATTCCTTTAAGAACAAGGTCTTCGGTAATCTTGTATAGCAGTCTGGGTATAATCTACTGTTTGACTGCATAAACAATAAGAAAACCAATCTAACATTGTTTGATGATTGATGAATTAGTCTTTCAAGATCTAATCTCTAAGTATGCAGCATGCACGCTGTGATAGTATTCTTTCAGCAGTAGTGCTCACATCAAATGCTAATTGTGATGAGTGTCACATGATCGACATGCATTGCACTAGTAACTATATTATTGCTACTGCACTCTGCTATCAATCAATTTTTCATGTGTCAAACAGTGAATGTCTTGATTGCCATGCATCAGCTTGAGGGGTGCCAGTAAGAGATGTGTCAGATATCTGCTAAAAGAAGGCTAGAGCCTTGAGTGAATGACATTGGCCTCTAAGGCCCCATTAGAGCCCCATTAGAGGCCCCATCAGGGACCTCTAGACTAATGGTGTGAGATCCTAGTGGTCTAGGGGTTTCAAAGGCACATTCTAAATCCTTCATGTCTATATTAGTTTGTCATTTGATTTAAATGATAAATATTTTAATTTTTTTGAAACCAAGCTTGTTTTCTATAAATACATTGAGCTCACAAGGCAAAGATAGATATATGATGATTAGATTGTGAAAATGTCCCTTCACCCATGCTGAGATCCTCATCTATTTGTATGATTAACTTTTCTAAGCTAGAAGCACGACCCCCTGTCCCCTACATCGATGAGCGGTCCCCTGCCCCCTCTATTACATTTGCTTAGGTGAGGGAGCCCTTTAGCCTCCATATCAATAAGCAGTTTATTGTCTCCCTTTGTTGTGTTTGTCTAGGCAAGTAAGAGGGGGAGAGCAAGAGAGCGAGTAAGAGAGAGAGAGAAATAAAATAATAATTTTAGATAATTTTTATAATAATAAAATTAAAAAGAGATTTAGTTGATATTTATATCAAAAGTCAAAGACCTAATTATTAAAAATTTAAAATTATAAATCCGCATGATGTTATTTCATAAATTTAAGAATCCGAATGTTATATACCTTTATTATTACGTTGTTATTGTTGAGCACATGATAAGGATAAGAGTGAGAGAAAGGTTTATCCTTATTATGCGGTGTAATAATTAAATAAATATATTATAATAAAGATGATGCATATAATAATTTATATATATTTTTTTCTTTCACGAATATAAGTGTTTGGAAAATTTTATGATCCAAGTTACAATATAGCAAAACCTGTTATTGGATTGTGTGTTAAATTTGAAATGAAATTGGCTCATTGCGTTTAAATTTATATAAAATGCGAAAAAAATTGAAAATTATTTTACGAATATTGTAAACTCATTATTGAATTTTTTTTTAGCTTTGACTTATGACTTAAGTTGATAATGTTTTCGGTAGAATAAATTAAATGAAAAAGTTATATACATGTTACTAATGTTTAATTACTTTATATATTTAATATTTAAAATTTTAATATTAAATATTAGTTAAAAAATTATAAAAAATTATAAATCATACATAATTTATGTTATAAAATTATGCCACATATATAACAAAAATTACAAAATTTACATGATTTTTATGATTAAAGATTTGTTTGTTTATAGAAATTAATTTTAATAAATTTAAAATTAAATTAGAATAAAAATATTTTTATTTAAAATTATAAATAATATAAAATAAAATTAATTGCTCTTATTAAATTGTTCCGCAGATTTTGTTTTTTAATATTTTGTTCCGGCAGAAAATTTGTAAGTCGCGAGTGGACTTCCGATTGTCTGCTGCGATGTCCTCTTGTTCCCTCAATCCCTTCCATTATCCCATCATGGTGATTTGCAAACCCTAATTCACTTCTGGGGGCATACCGCTTTTACAAAAGCTGGAGCTGCAGCGACATAACTGTGCTATGGGTTCGATTCTTCGTGTGGCCCTCATCTTCTCCTCTCTTTACCTCCTCTCTACCGGCGAATCGGCTCCCCAGCCGTTCCGTCGAGATCCCGGTCACCCGCACTGGCACCACAGCGCCTTCCACGATGTGCAGGAAAGCGTCCGATCTGATGTCCGCCGAATGCTCCACACACGCGCCGAGGTAATTACTTTTGCTTTTATCGATCTTACTCTTTATCGATTTTTCCAGCGATTAATGCTTAAATGGATTAGCTGCTATGAGGTCTACTCAAATCAACTATTCAGTTGATTCTGTTATATGCGACTCCAGTGCTAGTTAGATCTTGCTTAGTTTTCTGAAAATAAAGTTAGGATTTTGGTTTAGTAGATTGCGCTTGGAGTGATGTGCAAACGGCCAAACTTTGTTGAAGAAAATTCATTGAGTGCACAATCGGGTTGTGTGAAATCGAAGTGAAATTTGGTAGAAGGGGCACGACAAGCGTTTAAATCCTACAGTTGAAATGTAGCAGCTTAGCTATAACTTTTTTGTGAGTATTCAAATTTAATTCCAATAGAATTGTGTGTGTATAACTAAAGAGTGGTGTCATCTCCCCAGTGGCAAAAAAGATATTATGATTCCATAGTAAAATCCAATCATTTACTTATTTAGATTTCTTATGTCATGTGTCCAGTGGTGAAAAGATGGTTTATCATGGTTCCATAATAAAAGGATAGTCAGTTACTTATTGTGATTCATATGAGAACTCTCTGTTAAATTATATAGACAACAACACTTGTAGATACAAGGACAATTCTTCATTTTAAATATTGAAATAAAATATGCATATGCGGGGACTATACCCATTTGTTGAAGATATGATGATTGGAAATTTTGTCACACTAAAAGAGTTACAGAATAAACATTAGTTCTATTGCAATTCTTGATGTGGAATGCTAATTAGTCAATTTCGAGAGTATTATTTGATGAGTTGAAGGACACATTAGAGGGCTTTATGAGCTATAGGATGCGTTTGTGTAGTAGGTTTAAAATGTTAACTTAAATGATGATGTTTGTCATGATATTTTTTTAGGATGTGAAATAAAGTTAGTTTTCATCATGGGAAGTGTGTTGATTGTGAGATATAATTTGTTTTCATTCATGGAATATGTGTCAAATGTGAAATGATTTTTTTTTTTAAATTTGTGTAGGATATTAAACATAATTATTTTCAATCATGGAATTTAAGTAGGATGTGGTTTATCAAGTTAACTTTATGCTAGTTAAAGTTCTGCCAGTTTATTGCTCTTTGTTTACTTATTGTGTGTAGATAGTTATTGGGGGGACTCTACAATCTTGAGCTGAGCATCCTTATGAGAATCATCCTTGTTCTTCATTTTATTTCTTGCCTTTTCTTCTTATGGATGACCTTGAGTTAAGGTGGATCTCTAAGGGAATGATCAAAACTGCCCTCAATATCGACTAAGCTAACCTAGACTCGTGCTAAAATTTGCTTGGTTCCAAGGGTTGAACAATTACAATGACCATATTTCCTTATTGTTCTGGTTGTATAGGTGGTTGCACATCCCTTTGTTCATGCCAAGGAGCATTGAGGGGGTTGTTGGGGGTTTGTTTCGCAATCTGTTGCAACTTGATTTCAGGCTTGACGACTATAAATTTTGAGTTTTTAATCTTTCAAAATAGTCCCTAAAAAGTTTGGTTGCTATGTTGGCACAACATTGGATGATTTTTTTCCTCGATTGGGCTTAAAAATTTCCATGATATTATTGTTTTTCCCCAAGAAGCTACTCCAACTGGTTGCCCCTTGCTAGAATTCGAGGCCTTTCCCTATGCTACTCTCGAGTTCAAGCCAGCTTTTACCCTGCTTTGTCAATTTGCTACCAGCCTATCAGTGATCATTGTCTCACCTGGCCATCATTGCCTTCCTCATTTTAACATGTGAAGAAGGTTTATTTTCTTTATTGCTAATCAAAATTCTAGCATTTGTGTGCTGTCTTATTGCATTAGCATGTTGTCCATCATCATTCCTAAAATTTCCAATGCACGGTGCCCATAAGATGGACATTGATCCTTCTTGTGTTCAACTTTCCCACATTTAAAACATGAGGAGGATATGTTGCCATGCTCAAAAGTATTGGTAACACTGTTCAGCTAATCTTGCATTTAAGCTCTGGGTTGTAGTAGTTTCTTGACACCCACATTAACACAAACTCAAGCATACAAGCCTCTTTCCTTGTGAGTACTGAAATGCTCAATCAACAATAATGTTCTAGCTTTCACAGCAATTATTGATAGATTCATTGTGCCCAACTCTCGAATGGGAGACTTAGAAATCTCACCTATCGAGGGATGGTGGTAATAGAAGATGCCGAAGGCCTAAAAGATGCCGAAGGCCTAAAAGATGCTGTCCAAATACCGATACCCACTATCTAGCCAGCTAGAATCCATGGTTCTCCAAACCATAAGTTTTCATCTCCTACTAAAATAAAGTTGATAATGAAGCATTTGTGATCCATATCAACCATCTTGAATCCCTCCAAGGTAACATTCTTTTTCTGAGCTTCAATAATTATAATGTCAAAGGGTACACAATGGCAAATCAGTCTCCCTACTAGGGTAAATTGCCTTGGTTGATCTGTACGTTGCATTGCTTTGTCCACAACATTCTTGGGTATAAGAATGCAACTACGAGCTCTGGATGCATCATTCTTGGTCGTGCCATTGATGGCATTGGTGTAACTAAACCCATTTTAGTTTCTTGGAGGGTTGTCCCTCCACCCCTTTGCTATTGGCTAAGGCTTATTCACAAACACCTTCCATGTACGCTGTCTCATCTCTATTATGGCCTTGTTTGATTGGAGTATGTTTTAGAAATTTTTTAAGTTTTTGTTTTGAGAGAAAAGAATTATTTTAATATTATAATGCGAAATAAAATTATTTCATTGTTGCGGATTGTATTGGATGTGCAATAAAGTTGATTTATTTATTGAAGTATGTGTAAGATGTGAAATAAAGTTAATTTTTAATGTTGTGATTTGTGTAGAATGTGAAATAAAGCTGATTATTAATATTTGAATTTGTTTATGATGTGAAATAAATATAAAATATTAAAGAGAATAATTTTGGAGGATTTTGGGGGTTTTTTGGGCCCCAATCAAATTAGGTTTTAAGTCAAGTTTGGAACTTGGAGCCCTATTTTGGATATGAGATCTGCTCCTATGCATGCTGCCCATGTTAACTGCAACATGCTTCGCCATAGTGCCAATTTGTTGAATGCTTGGGAAGCTGAATTTGTGCCTCATAGTACTTGGTGTTTCAGCAACTCTAAGTGCAGTAAATTCACAACTCTGTCCAGATTTGTCCAACAAAGAAGTGAGCCCTTTGCAGCCTCGAGCACACTCAGCTTTGAAAACATATTGCAATCACTAGACAAAGTGACGGCCTCCCCTTGGACTGCAAGTTATGCAAATTTCTTACCTTCATTGTGATTAGTAAGCAAGCCTTCTACCTCTAGTGGCCACTTGCACATTAGCTGAAGATTATCTTGCTGCTTGTGATTGCCATCCACCTCCATACGCGAGCCATGTTTGCTGCAATCGATTCTGTCACCTGCTAGTGAAGCTCTTGGTGGGCTGGTAACACCAACACATTTGCCATCTAAGAGGATTTTTTCACAATTTCAGCCGTCTTCCTTCCACCCAAAAGTATAGCTTTTTGTTCTAGCTCCACTTCATTGCCTTCATAGCCTTCAACCATCTCATTATCAAGATCATCTTCATGTTCTGGCCACTATTCAGTTTTAGCCTACTGCATTTTTTTGAGAAATGAAGCCTACTGCATTTTTAATAGCAGGTTCCTCCTTGGCTTTTGTTGAAGGAGATAAAGTTCCCTCCGCTTCCATAGCTTCATTTGGTCGTTGGCCCTTTATAGTCGGTCTTTCTAGCTGATGAAGAAGGCTGACAACTTCCTTCCTTACTTCCAGTTGGCAGTTTGCCTCTTCCAGGCGCTGACAACATTCTGTTTAGCAACCCTGTTTCCACCCTTCTCCAGTGAAGGGCCAGCAGCCTTTTGCTGGCAGAGAGGGGCTACACCCTCCTTTCCCCTTCGTTGACACCTCCTTGGACCCCTAGATATAGGAAAGTGGAAAGGCTCAATCTTTTTCGTAGACACAATCCAGGAAAGTGGAAACTCTTAAGCTTTCCAGGAGATACAAGTTTTGAATAATTGTCATTTTCATTCACTGCATAAGTACATTCTGACTGTTGTATAATTATGGTTGCAAGTACAATTCGAGAATCTGATTAAGGGAAAGCTAATAATCGTGAGTTAGATTCAAAGCATTCTTTTTTAGTAATGTTAAAATAATATTGACCCACTGTGGTCCTTAGCATGACTAATAAAAGTTGCATCAGCTTATTTCTTTAAATTTGCCTTTCATTAATCTTTAATGAGCTTGCAAACTAGTACGAGATATATGATGTTGCATTCCTTCAAAAACTGTTTTGCTTGTGCATCTGCTAAATATGTTCGTAACTGTACTGCATGGATGCAATGCACATATGCACATAATCATTTTGTTCATTTAAACTATTTTAGTTATTCTCCATTATTTACGTTTTACATGATATTGTTCTCGTGAGGCCATTACATATCTCCATTTGTGTTGGATATATGGTGCAGGTGCCATTCCAGGTCCCTCTTGAGGTCAACGTTGTCCTTGTTGGTTTCAATGGTGATGGTGGTTATAGGTATCAATTGGATGCACGCAAGTTGAAAGATTTCTTGAAAACTAGTTTTCCAACACATCGCCCCTCATGCTTTGAAACTGGAGAACCTATTGATATTGAGCATCATATCATCTATAATGCGATTTCTGTAAGCTCTCTCTTGGTGATAAAATGTTAATTCTTATGTTCTATTGAATCATTAAAAGTTTTGTACTATTATCTTGGATTGCACAATATACTTTTAGTTTAGCTTATTCATTAGGTGCATGCGTCTGTTTGACCTATTGAGGTCACTCTGTTCAACTTGGGGACATTTTTTGAAATTCCACTTAATTTCTAGATTACTGAAAGTTGTGCAACTCCCGTCTCCTAGCTGAATTTAGAGGGCTTATAAGACAATTTTTTCGGTTTTCTTGTTTGAATTTTATGGATAGTGGGTATATATAAGATTTTGCTATATTTAGCAACCTCTAAATTGTTACAGAAGTTTGAAATCAATGTCATTCCCCTTCCCTGAATTCTCTAATGGGCTAAGAGCCTGAGAGTGGCTTAGAGAAGTAATATTTTCTAAGCATTTCTAGATCTTAATGGTATTTAGGATATTTACTTGAATCTTAATGGTATTTAAGATATTTACTTTGCCGGTTAGTGCCAGTGTCTAATAAGGGAAACAATGTTGGCCTAAAAAGAAAATCTATATTCCAAGAAGAGAATGGACCGAAGCAGCCATAAAGCAACGAGCTTGTAGATACTTGCTTGTCGAAAGGAAAAGGGGAAGTTGTGACAGACTGAGAGTCTTCAGGGACTCGCATGGAGATTGTGGAGTTAGGGGCATAGATGAGATTTACCATAGTGAGGGAGCCAGTTAATGTGGGAGGTAAAAAGTGTTGGCAGTAGGCCCTTGCGATGCTCTTACTCTCTATTGAGCCCCTACGGTTGGAAAACTGACTCAATCTGGAAGAAGATGAAGTGGACAGGAGCAGCTCCTCCCGCTGAGCCCCTGTAGGCTTGGGTGTTGCTTGTGTAGTGCCTCACAACCCTCATGTTAGCGGCTCGTGCAGTGTGGTAGGTCTTGAGGTGAACTCCACCCATGCCTACCCCCCGAAAGGCAACACTGATGGAGGGATGAAGGTCAAATCCTCGGAGACAATAGTTAACTCTCAGGGGCATGGGGTGCTATGAGTGTCTTGGGATGGAGGAAATATCCCTCACATCCACTGAAGCCAAGACCTCCTTTCCTCTAGCAACAACTCTGTTTATAATAACCTTTTTGTGCAGGTACGTGCAATGACATGGTGAACGCACGACATATGATGAATGTGCCTATGACGCAACAAGTTGCTACCAGTGGTGAAAGGAACATGGAGCAGATTCTATACCAACAAAGGGGTTGGGCTATCATAAACCATAGTGACCCTTCTGTTTTATGGTGGGCCACGGTTATGTACCATATTTGGAGCATGAGGAACGCCAGAGTCTACCATCGACCACACGTTATTCTGAGGACTAGATCTTAGTTTTTTCAGACCTAATTCAAGGTAGATTTGACCACACCCTAGGAAACTGGGATCTCATCAGCCCATGTAGCTATGATAACCCCCTTATTCCCTTATCTCATTGGGATCCCCACTTCAGGGTGAGTTAAAGTCAACTTTGACTGTTCTGTACGAACAAACAGGGAAGTCGGTGCAACAGTAGTTCTTCGTAATCATCAGAGAGTCTTTCTAAGAGCTGTGGGTACCAAATTGTTCATGAGAGCAGTCAAGGCGGTGGAGACTAGAGGGGCTCTAAGAGGTGGCGAGACTGCTCAGTACCTGGGCATATAAAGTATAAGGCGTCTGGTTGGAGGGGCATTCTACTATTGTTATAGGGGATATCTTACTTTCACTACGTGGAGCTATTTGAAATGGCTTATGTCCTGAGTTTTTTTGATTTTTTGAGTGCCTTTAAAGCACTTAGGGTTACACGTATACAGATTTGCCAACAAGGCGGCTGATTTTGTAGCTTTTTTAGTTTGCATAGCTAATATAGGATGGAGTAAGGATATACTTTTTCTGTTTGATTTTTGCACAATCCTTGCTGAGGATCACGATTATTATACTTGATGTACTTGCTTTGCTTTTTCTAGTATCTTAGGCTTTGACCGAGTGTCGGAAAAGCATTGCTTTTGAAAAGGGGAAACTGCAGGGTGTCATTGTGAAATTTGGTGATTTTTTCATAGTTTTCCATGAAATTTTAGTTAATTTTTGAATATTTTGGACTTTATTGTTCCTATAAGCACAACAATGTTTCTATCAGATTTTCAAAACATATTTTTTATAATGTAATTGCTAGTTCTAATATTGGTGAGACGTGGGTTGCATTTTTGGTTTGCTGATATCATGATGATGTCATCCAGATCGGGTTGATGGGTCATCCGGTTATTAGGTTGGGTTGTGAGTTATTGAGTGAAATTTAGGTGAGCCAGACCTGCAAACCTTGTAATTGACCTATATGTTTTCCAGTCCTTCACGGACACTTGTAAATGTGTGAGTGTGCTGCTGTAATATGAAATTGTACTGATGCTGTGATGCATATGTTACTGGTTTTCTCCAGATTTAAAACTCATTCAATATTGTTTCTTGTATTTTCTTTTTTCTTCTGTTTTATGTCTTGTTCAATGATTGCTGGATGAACTTGATGAGGTTTAGGACTATTACAGATCTCAGTTATTGACATCAATGTTGTTTTCCGTTCTTTTGCATCATCATCAATAACATCATTCATGGTCAACCAAGATAGGTCTAATGTTAATCCTTGCAGTACTCCTACTATGACTAATACTTCTTTAGTCAATGTTCTTCAGTAATGTCATTCTTCAAGCTACATAAGCCTATTATTTCATGCTTTTGCGGACACCTTTTGTTCTCAAGACGCACCTATATTGTTGTGACAAGATTAATGAAATTTCGTCATCCCATTTTCTTTTGCAAAGAATCAATATCTCTAGGCCTTGCTTGCCACCATATTTTGAACATTTCTTATAGTTTATACTTATCATTGTGATTTCATGTCATCATTTTGTTTTCGTTCTAATGAAAATCCTGCATTTTCCAGGCTGGCCAACCTGAGATGATAGCACTTGAGATGGCACTAAAGGATGCAATGCTTCCTGCAGGAGCTGCCCGTGAGGTTTCTATGTTTTCAACATGAAAATTTACTCTGATTGTTACCATATGCTAAGCTGTTTATATGGTAAACTTTTAAATCTCAGAGTGATTTTGGAAGGGAGCTTCCTCTGTTTGAGGTAGAAGCCACAATAGTGGAACCAGTGTTTCAGAAACTGTACTCATTTATGTTTGATGAAGGAAATGATCGCTATTCTGCAGTAGAAATGGATAGACCTGCGCCTTCAGCAATATTTATTACAAACTTTGACAAGGTGCTACTCAAAGTACATGTTGCAGCTATATATATATATATATATGAGTGTGTGTGTGTGTATATATATTTTATTGTGGACAATCTTTTACTGACTACCTAAATTTTGCACTATTGTAGGTATAACAAAAAGCACTATTATTAATTATCTGCTGATGAATGTTTATTCCATAAAGGTCTAAGATGTCATAACCTCATGACTTTGCTTTTTACAGGTTAGAATAGATCCTAGGAACAAGGAGACTCATCTTGAAAGCCTAATGTACGGTAGAATAGACAAGCTTACAGAAGAACAGTTGAAAAATCAAGAAGGAGATTATATTTACCGTTATCGTTACAATGGAGGAGGGGCTTCTCAAGTCTGGTTGAGTTCTGGAAGGTAAATGGTCCAGTGACTTTTTGGTTATTATATTATTTTTTCATTTTGTGCTTAATAAAAACCTCTAGATCAAAAGATTCTTCCTCCCCTCCCCTCGTATCTCTTGTTTTAGTTCAAATTACTGCAATATGTTCAAAGAAATTGGAATTTCAAAATTATGTTCTATTCGGCCTGCTTTAAAACGAACTTTTGCTTTCATCAGAGTTACATGACGTGGTTTTTCCTGATTCACTTTTCGATGCCAACAGAAAATATGGAACGTCCTCTCCATGTGCTACTTATTTCTAGGTGTGCCGTTAGAAGGATATCAGGTTTTTGGTTATTTGAGATTCTCCATCTGTGCCTTCACTAATGGTTAAAAGGATGGTTAGGCTATCATGAAAATTGCTAAGCTGAAGAGTGTGCCATCAAGCTGTTGTGAACCATGATTGCTTTAGATGAAGCGCGAGCCTTCCACCCAAATGAGGTGCTCAACCTTTCCTAATACTATCTCTATCTTTGCTCTTTCTTGGAATTAGCTTGTAGGGTCATGTTCTTTGTCTAGAGGTGAGAGCATCTTGCCATGTCAAGACATCCCCTTAGCTGAGAAGAGAGGGGGGTCACACGTTTTAAATGACAGCAAATCCTTCCCTTTCTTTTGCTTCCTCTTGACTCTAGTTTCCCCTACATTTTATTTCCTGATAGTCCACAATAGAAGGATCAAAGTGGTGTAGTGGAAGAGTGTGCTACAGATAAATCAGTCTTGAAGAAGATTTAGAAATAACATTGCTCACTTATCAACAACGTATGATGTTGGACTAGTTTTTAGCATGGTTTGAAATTGGTTGAAAATGAGTCCAAAATCAGTTAAAAGTTTGGAGTTTGGCCAATTCTTCAGTTTTTCTGATGCAACAAGAATTTAGGCTTGTTTCGGCTAAAAAATCTGTTATTTCATTTCATGAGTAAGGGTGGTTTGCTCAACTTACGACTGGCCCATGGGCTAACAAGGTGTGGCTGCCCTTGGCGCATGCCTAACATGGGTACGAGCCTAAGAAGTCCCAAACCGTTTTTCTGAACCTTGGTTTCTAGAACTAGGATGAGTTGCATGAAACAAAATATAAGCTTACTATATTTGGACTCCAGTGGCTTGACTACTTGGAATGTTGGCCTTACTACTTAAAATGTTTTTCCCATGCTTGTGGCTCATTAATGGTGAAGATTGTTAACAAAGTCAAATTATTGAATATTAGAAATTAGTATATTTTAGGGAACACTAACTAGCTACCACTGAGAACATTATTGATCAAAAAGTATTAGCAAATGCAATCTAAAACATTTAAGTTTATGTAATATTTAGTAGGTAATACCTTTTGTGTTTAACAAACTCATATTTATTAACGCAAGTTAGTAAAATAAAAGGAACTAGTATATGTTCTGAAGAGCATTATTAGTATGAAATATCGTTATGGATGTAGAAAAATGCTCTTCTATTTCTTAATTGGAAGCTTTGAATATAAAACATTTTCGATTTACACATTAACAAGAACAACCTCGTAACTTGATTGTCGTCATCACTTAAACTAACATAGTAACAATAATCAAAATGACTAAAGACAGGCTTAGCACTTCATTGTAGGTCCACCATCTTACAAGGAGTGAGAATGCAAGATGTAGTAGATAGGGAAGAGTTGATGTTCCTTTCCACACTCGCAAGCATCATATTCAAATTGATATAAACAATGTCATGTGAACAAACTCCCTTAACCAACTCAAGGGATGGTATCCTGATTTACACCTTTATACAAAGAGGGAGTGAAAGACAAGAATGAAAGGTTGGTGTGGCACGATTAACAAGGTAGTAGCTCCAGCCAGTTATAACCTCTCCCAAACAAATTCTCAATTTTGAGGTGTTCAAAGATGTAATGAGAATGTACAAAAGTTAAAGAACATTAGGAAATCCCGTGATGGACACCCTTGAGTGTACCTTTGATGACAATGCTTCTAGTCTATAAAGTTAATAGATGACTCAGCGGAAGAAGAGCAGGTGTAGCATGATCACCAAGGTTATATCCCACCAACACCTTCCCTTATAGGCATCTTCATTGCATGGTCTTAAAAGGTACAATGAGAAGAGTAAAATGTTGCTGCCTAATTTGTAGACTTAGTGAAGACAATGAAGAGGCAATTGATTGACTGGAAAGTGTCAATCACAGAGTATATTGTAAAGGGCGTCATCTTGTTTATATTAGGAGCCTTATATTTACAATATAGAAGGGGAATGCAAAGAATAAGCATTGTAATAGACATGGTCTTTACATATAGCTATATGAGTGAAAACTTCTAGCAAATTTCTTTTGTTTAGCTATATTAAAATTTCAGTGGTTGACTTATGTTTGATCTAGTCTTAATACTTACGTGAATTATTTAGAGATCTTACAACTTTATGGTTTAGTGTCATTAATCCTATTTCCATGAATGTTATTCGAGCCTTATTTTTGTACTATGAATTGCCTGATATTATTACACTCATGCTTGTACCTATTTTTGGCAGATATGTGGTGATTGATTTGTCAGCCGGCCCATGTACATATGGAAAAATAGAAACCGAAGAAGGAAGTGTGAGTTACAAAACAATGCCACGGTTATCTAATCTAATATTTTCAAGAGGTTCAAATACTCATACTGTAAGTTCTACAAATGAACTGTTGATGGGAGAGCTTGGAGCTTTGATTTCCACTACTATTGAGCATGTTATAGCCCCCGATATCAGGTTTTTGTCCATGTACTTCATCATGGTGGATGTGTGGTGCTCTTTCACAATATTCTATTATTTAAAAAATATCCCTTTCACTACAAAGATGAGTTTATGGACTAAATGTCATCATCTTTTAGGATTATGTTTCACTAAATACTGATGGACTGTTTAATACTGTGTAAAGTTGATACTTTTCTATGTTTTTTGAATTTTCCACTTTATTGCTTGAAGTCAGCATGGCTAAAACACCAGCAACCTTAAGGTCTCAGCTCTGCAGTAAATTTTACTTTATTAACATGCAATATATTTTTTCACATTTTTGGACAAGTTTCCATAAATCTATGTCCCTGACTAGTGGCTAATTATCAAGCACATGGATTTCCATGTGAAATGAGACTAATCTGGTTTAACCTTTTTCCACTAACGCAGAAACACTCAAATATGTCTCTAGGTATTCAATTTTCGCTGAATTTCTTATTGAAGCCCTTTTTCTCAATATTTTGCATTGTATAGTTGCTATCTACTAGGTATAATCTGCCAATTATACAAGCTTGCTGTTGTATGCTTACAGGTTCTCTTTTTCTTGAATGTCAGGTTTGAGACAATCGACTTAACAACAAGATTGTTGATTCCTATAATAGTCTTGCAAAATCACAACAGATACAACATCCTTCAAGTTGGACACAATTATAGCCTAAATATTCGAGAGATTGAGCAAGAGGTTGGGTGTGACTTTTTACTTTCTATTTTACACATTGTTTTTGTTATTCTTCTTGCATTTGCAATTGTAGTAAAGTTGCAGCTAAGTAAGAATTCCCTATAAGAATCTCGAATTTTTTGGATGAGCTGCTTACAATTGTTAAATTTTAAATTGTCCTATGCAAGTTCGTTATCATGAAAGTAAATGCATGAAAACATTAGTAAGCTTGAAGAAGAATGTACACTTGCCACTTTCTAGTCTAGGAAAATTGTTATGTTCAAAAAACTTGGAAGAGAATTAATGAGTAGTGGTTATGAAGTTTTGTGAGATGGTTATTCAAAAGGGGGACAATATCAGATTAAACTATATATTTTTTGATTTACATATCAACATTGGCAGTTATATTTCGAAGGAGTGGATGACAATACTAAAGGAGGTATTTTGGTCGCCATTGAAATAGAAAGGTATGCTCATTAGGTATACAAATATCATTAATGATATGTGTATTAGAGTAGGTGCTTGTGGATCATTGTTGGCCATGATTTAGAGGAGTTCGGCAATATAATCAGTTCTATTTTGAGTACTTGTTTCATATTTTGAATAGAAAAGTTGACTAAGAATATGTAGATACCATGTGGTGCAAGTTTTTCACAATTAATATAGTTCTAATAAAGGAGACACATGAAATTATTCAAGAATTAGTATCTTGTATCTTAGAAGCACAAGCATTTTGGACTGTATGAATTGTAAGTTTCATTACTCTTAAAGAAAGTGTTGACATTGCTGTGAGATTATGCAGGACAATAATTCGATCTTGTGAGAACTTCAAAAATCTCCGGTTCATGACATATTGTTCTTGGGATAAAAAGAGAAGATGCTAACACAATGCGAATAAAGGGGAGCTTTTTGAGCTGTGGGCTATTGTCCATTGCTTTGTTTAATGCAGTGCAAGCTCTTACTCGCCTATATGTAGGATGAGGATTTTAGAATACCCATTATCCATAAGGTAATGAGAGTAAAGAGGAGGATGTTAATCACAAGATCAAGTAGGATGGTTGAAATGTAGTGTGATGGAAGTTCCATGCAGTTATAAGATGCTCATTAAGTTAAAGAGAAAATTTTATGAGAACTATATCCTACTAATTGTGCTATATAATTGTTAAGTGTTGGGAAATTAACTGGTAAAATATTCATCAGATTTACGTGGTTGAGATGTATATGCTTATAGAGATTAGTGATTACATAACAACAGACCACATAAGGGATGATTGTATTAACAGGAGGATGGGCGTAGCATCTGTAGAGGATAAAATGAGGGATGTTGAAAGTAATTTGGTTATGTTTGTTGTTGGCTTTTGGATGCCACTATAGATAAATGTGTGGGGGTTTAGATTATGATAGTTAAGAGGGAAGGTTGGGGCAGAGGGTGAGGAGACCAAAATGATTTGGGATATGACTTTAAGCATGACCTTGATTGGTGATAGTTAAATTTCATGATGTATGTGCAGGAAAGATTATCTAAATGCATGATGCATAACTAGAATATGATCCTATGGCGGAAGACCTAATGAAATAGGAAAGGATGCCTTGGACCTAGTTTTCTGAAAATAAGGGACCTGGATTTCAATCTGTGATTGTAATGTGGCTTCAATGTCCATATGAACAGAATTGCAACAGCATTTGAAACTTAGATGAGAAGCATATGAATTGAAAATTTTCTGAGAATTCAATCTTAAGAAAGATTTACCAAATGGTCCTAAAAATCCTTGTCCTCAGTTGTTCGGGAAATAAAAACTGAAATGTGAATCAGTCAATTAGATCAAACTAACAATTTGCATCAATAGAAAATAGAGATAGCAACAGTGACGACAACAACCAAGCCTTTATCTTACTATCAATAGAAAGTATATAATTTGAAGAAGTAGCAAATCGCTTCGTGTGAAGGGAAATCACAGAGAAGAAAGATCAAAAAGTAAGATAATGAATAACCTCACAATGTAAGTACGATTATAAAAATGCTGGCTAGCTGTCACGACAGCCAAATGAGGACACATCCAGCAAGAAGTGATTCATGCGTACAATATTCAATCTTCATCCATTCAACAGAGATGTCTATTGGGGTTCAACATTTCATAGTATATGGTAGGAAACATGACTCAATTGTGCTAAATTAGCCTTGAAATGGACTCATGTTTTTCTTGATGCGTCTCTTACCCATTTTTTCTAGCTTCTTAAATGCTTAATTTTTCTAGGTGAAGAAGTTGGTACATTCGGGGCAGGAAGTTATCCTTTTTGGTGGGTCTTATGCATTGCATCGCCATGAGAAGTTAGCAATTGCAGTTTCAAAAGCAATGCGAGGTCATTCTCTTCAAGAGACAAAGAAAGATGGACGGTTTCATGTCCATACCAGAACATATTTGGATGGAGCTATTCTTAAAGAGGTTTTCTTTAATTAAATATGCGTAACTTATTATCTTGTCTTGCATGTCCATGAGCTTTATGCCACTCGAGAATTTTGCTTGTTGATCATAGAGATTTCAGTAGTTGTATGGTCCACCTTTCTTTTCTTGAAGCTATTTCAGTTGTATTGAATTTCTCCTCCGTTCACCATATTAGCTGTAATCAGTACCATAAATTGGTTTTAGCACTTAGCTTGAGTCTAGTTAGAGCACAATCTTATGCTTACCTTATGTTCAGTGTTCATGTTGGCTCTTTATAACTAAGCCCTATTTTGCCACACTGTTTATGATCATTTTGTGGAAAACCTTTTATGAAGAATATACATTAGTTACATTTATATATGAAAACTCAAACGACTTTTTTGTCGTGACTATGGGCTATGGTTCAGCTCCAATCAAGAATTCCCAATGAAAGATAATAATTATTTTGAAGCAGTCATACAAAAGGCCTGTCTATTATAAGGGGTGCTGATCCATATTAGACATCCAGAGAGTACAGTATGTCACCCAACAGTGTTGGTTTCAAGAGGATGGTATGTCTAATGTTTTTAACCTAGAAAATTTTTTGGATATCTATCTGCAGATCACGCAGTGTGCTTTTTGGATGAAGTGATTATATCAAGCTATTTTATATGAAATAATGCAGTGATTTATGAGAACACTAACTTTTATACACAAACTAATTTTCAAGAAATTGCTCGAGTTTTAGAAAAAACTGCTCTAACATGGGCTTGTTGGTTTGTTAAATGTGTGGCTGTGGTCATTTTTATGGGGAGTATTATACCAGTTGGTATTGGATCCCTAATGCGTACATATTTCAAAAAAAGGTAAAACATTCATTTTGAGATTGAAAGGAAGAATCTTTGAGTCAGAAATGAGGAATTTTTATTATGGAAAACAATTTGGTTCTTGCATTCTAAATATTTTCCTTGAGACACGATACCAATATTTTATGTAATTTAGTGATTCCTGACATGACACTTTTTTTTTTAACTTGAACTCTTTTTGGATCTGAATGTGGATTTGGAAATGAATGAAGAAAAAAATAAATAATGGAAAGTAATTCATTGTTCCGGTTGTAGAATATTGAATCCTGATAGATGGTTCTGTCAGAACAATTATTAATTTAGGCATAAAGAAGGGGAAGATGATATTATTACTTCAATTTGGAACAGATATCAATGGAACTAAAGTTTATTTTGCTCATGGTGCTCAGAATTGGAGTCCTAGTAAGACTGTTACATCTCTGCAAAGTTTTGGAGCTAGCATTTATGACAATCGCAATGTTATATAATTGTTTTGAAGCACATCTCATGGAACTGTTTTTTGTGCATCTGAAACGTATGTAGTGATGTTGCCTGCTTGGCTTACTTTAAAAACTGGACATTACATTTCATTTGCAATTTGGCTAGAAGCCTATTGTCTTAAAGCTACCAGTTTATCTGGTGCGAAATTACTAGAAAATTAAATTTTGACATTTTCAAAGTCATGAACAATCTGTTGCTTTCATTTACTGACTGAATCATGTAGGCTATTTTCTGTAAAATAGAAGCTAATGTATGCTAATGATTTTTCAATAGTCCAACTAGCTTTGGTGATTGTCTTAAACTACATAGTTCTCCAGGTTATCATGTGCATAGATCAACATGGATTTTCCATATAAACAGATGTAAATTTACTTGCAAAAACTGTAAGGAAATTGAATCGGCTGTCTAAATTGGATATTTCATAAAATTCCTGAGCCCAGACGTGGCATTTGAGGCTACATTTTGTATATTCATTCAATTTATTGTAGCATTAACCTGTTAGATATCTGAGGATTAATTTGTATTTATACTTAGGGATATACTATTTATATAGGGCAATTAATAGAAAAAATACATACAACACACAAGAAATCATTACTTTTTTGTTGATTTTGAAAAAACTATGATCAAGTACCATTGTAAATCAATTTAATGGGTTTTAGGATGAAAGGTATCTGTGAGGCATAAATAGAAGTTATTGAGAATTTGTACGATGGAGCAATAATTAGTATGTTAGAATTAGCTCAGAAGTGAATAATAAAATTTATAATTAATATTTGGTTTACAATAATTATCCATTTAAAGTATTTAGGGACTGTTGTTTGTGGGATTATTTTTAGTTGTGGCTAAAGATAGGTTATTCCATATTTTTGATTTGAGATTTGTGAAGATTGAGATAAAGTTAGTTTTATTTTGGAGTTTGTGTAAGATGTGAAACAAAATTAGTGTTTTATTTGAAAATTTGCATAGGATGTGAAATAAAGTTGGCTTTAGTGTTAGATAGGATTTGAAATATTATTAGTTTAATATTGAAATTTGTGTATGATGTGGCCTATAAGGTTAATTTTAATGTAGATTGAAGTTAACCAGGGCAAACAAAGAACCTCTTATCACATTGCATTAGTTATCAATAAATGTGCTTAAAATAATTATATAAAAGAAAATACCTTTGTTTATGTTCCTTGAAGATATTTATATACATTTTAAAAGGTAATTAAAACATGATAATAACAAAAAAGGGCATTCGTAGGCTAGGGTTTTAAAATTGGTAGATCAAATTTGAGTATATGCTTTGTAATTTAGTTATATTACAGTTGATATATATATTGATGAATGACAATGCACGTAGGTGTGATAGGTTTAGATACTTTGGCTCTTCTGAGAAATTGAGATGCAGGCGTGAACGTCACTATAGAGTTTAACCCTTGTGCTTAGTGGAGAAGTGCATATTAAGTATATAATAAAAACATTATTAGGTTTTTTTTGTTTCGGGAGAGAGAAATAAGAAATGGAGCGTAGAAATAAGAGTGAGAGATGAAGGCTTGGTAAGGCTGGAAGGAAAAGTAAAAATGAAAGATAGTGGCATAATGCGCACTAACATCTATTGAATATAAAAATTAATGAGAACAAAATCAGGTAGGATGTACTTCACTTGCAAGTGAAAGTCCACTACAGCATGCAAAAAATATTTTTCTAAAAGGAATTCAAAGAAAAGGAGCTGGCCAAAACTTTCTTAGTGGATATTAAAAAAGGTTTAACAAGTTAGAGTTGACGCAAGTTATATTGGATAAGATCAACATGGTGAAAGGGTTTGACAGAACCCTGCTTATATCTTGGGACATATGGTTCTTGATGATGATGATGATGATGATGAGGGCGACTCCAGCAATGATTTATGCTTTAACCTATGTAGGCTTTCAAGAACACAGGTCATTTAGGTACCTATATAATTGGTTGGTTTCATCTACCACCTAGTTCCTGATGTATTTTTATTGTCTTACGAACCTCATTTAGTTCATTTTATATCAAGAATGCAGCACTTATGTTAAGTTGTCATAATCATTTCAAAGAAAAAAAAAATCTGTGGTTTGTCTAGGTTAGTATATTTAGTTCACTTATGGTCTGTTGCAGGAGATGGAGCGTTCTGCTGATGTGCTTGCTGCTGGTTTACTGGAGGTTTCAGATCCTTCACTGTCAAGTAAATTTTACTTTCGTCAGGTTTGTCTTTATTATAAGAGTGATTTGATACTGATTGTTTAGGTTATAAGGTAATTTGTGCTTGCAGCAAATTCCTTTTCCGACCTATATTTGTTTATGTACTGATTGGTTCAGCTTGATGGTAATATGGTTATTTTTTATTAGTTGCAGCACTGGATGGATGAATCCGATGATGTACAGGATTCCATTATTAAGCATAAGCCCCTATGGGAATCTTATTATCCTAAATACCGTAAAGATAAAAGGAAGACTGGAAAAAAGAAGCAAGAGAATCTGTACAAGACCTATGGAACTCGAGTAGTTCCTGTGTAAGAATTTCTTATCATCCTCTGACAAAAGTGTAAAAATAGAAAATCTTTTTCGCCAAAGATGGGACATTTTTATGCATTCTGTATCCATCTGTCAATATACCTAATGGTGTACATTTGCATCCATATTTCCTACTGTGGTTGAATGTACATATGTAGTTTTGTAAGCATGTAAACTGTATATCCATTATCAAACTATCACATTTAGGTGTTTCATTTTGCTTGCTCATGGTTACTATATTAGTTCTTTATCTAAAAATACAAACTGGTATTTTCTTTATTTTTTTTTTGTGTTGTGTTGTCAAGCTTGGATGATTGTTATCACAAATCTTGTTGATCGATTTAATTATGTTATTTCCTTTTTGGCTACTCATAACAGGTTTGTGCTGTCGATGGCTGGTGTTAATGCTGACCTTTTGATGGATGATGAGAGTCTCGTTTGGACAAGTAAAGATGTAGTCATCGTCCTTCAGCATGACAATAAGGAGATACCTTTAAGGTGATAAAAATTATCTTGACAAAATTAACATGGTGTGAATTTTTTTTTTTAAAAACAAAACATGTGGACTTGTACCTATCACAATCCTCTTGATTAATTTTGGAGTCATAGGTGATGTTAAAAATTGTGAAAATTATAGAACTAGATTAAGGCTAAGGCCTGAAAAGATTCGTGTTTGAGCTAGTTTAGCAAACACAAACTCCACTCAAAAACTTTATACTCGACTAACTCAAATCATTTTTAATTCAAGTCGAGTTGACTAGAAATGAATCAGTTTTGGAGCCCATTAAATGATTTCAATTTCCATTTTGAGTAAACTTGAGTTTTCAAAAAAAAAAACAAAGAATGATGATGGGAGGGAATCCCATCTCTTTAGGATGGAGGCTAACATTGTCTGCCCTTCGGTTCCACATTTGTGTGAGAGGTAGGGCAGGAGGAGTTGAGAGGCTTATGCACTACTCATGGTTTGAGATCTTGCTAATCCTTGCTCTTTCTATTTAATAAGTACATGTCAGCCTTCTTGTTAGGATCTGAGAAGAGGGCATGGCGAAGGAGAGGAAGGGAGGGAGAGAGAGAGAGTTAAGGGAAATAAAATTCAAGAAAGTTAAGGGGAAGTTAAACTGAAGAAGAGGGAGGGAGGGAGAGAGCAAAACATTAGGGAAGAGGGGAAAAACTGGAAGAAGAGACAAAATTCTAGGAAGTTAAGGCAAAATTGAACCCAGAAACTTAAATGAGTTCAAAACATGCCATTATGGCAAACTTTAAAATGTTTTCTTTTAAATTTTAATATGAAATGCGTCAACTTGCAATTAGTTTTGACTAGTCAGTCTCAACTTGAAATCAAATCAAAAAATGTTTGTCATCCCTAAGTCTTGAAACTTGATTTGGAAGCACTAAATTTGTTTTTAAGTCAAGTAAACATTTGAATAATTGTTGACCCTCCTGAGAAGCACTTAAGTCATACGCTTTTCAGGAGCTAAAGTAGACAATACCTCTACATTTAGATCATGGGATGTTACAATATAGTGTTAGAGCCGACCTGACACAGTATGATGTAGTTCGAGTACTAACCAGGCGAAAGCTTGTGAGCTTGTCACGACTCAAGACCCAAGAGGGTGGGGAGTGACCGCCGGAGTGATATCCATATGATTGAATCGGAATTAGTGGGACAAGGAGTGGCTCTCGACAGGCTTCTAAGTGAAGGAGCATAGGAATGAATCGTCTCACATCGAAAAGAGAGGAAAATCATTGAGTTGTATAAGTAGATAATGTAATCCCAAGTAGTAGAGACGCCTTTTGAGGTAAACCTGTGAGGCTAATGATGGAAAATTTCGTTTAGCATGCTTGAGCTAGAGTATTATTGACATGGATGATCTTCCTGGGAAGTACTCAAGTCACATTTCCTAAAAGCCAAAGCGGGATATACCTCTATATTTAGGATTTATGGTTTAGAATTTTCTAAAATTTTTAATAGGGCTGAGGTTTTAAGGTTTTTTGGGTTTAGAGTTTTCTAGGGTTTCTAAAAGGATTTAGGATTTCTAATCTAAGATTTAGAGTTTTCTAAAGATTTTCTAAGGTTTTGAGTTTTTCTATTGTCCCGTTTGTTTGTCCATTTAAAATTAACTTAGTTTAATTTTAACCAGGTATATCACATCATTCATAAAATTTAATATTAAAAATTAACTTTATTTTACATCTTACACATATTACTAAAATAATAACTAACTTATATCACATCACTCATATATCCCAACATAATAACTAACTTTATATCACATCCCTCACACACCCCAACATAATAACTAACTTTACTTCACATCATTCACAACTTTTAATAAAAAAATATCTCTATCCAAGTTTAATTTTAACCTTATTAAATTTAACTTTGCAAACAAACAGACCCTAGAGTTTAAGGTTTAGGTTTAGTTTTGATTTCGATTTAGGGGTTAGTTTAGTTTAGTTTATGATGTGGGACGGAAAACGGATGCCAATGATATTTTATATTTATATTCAGCAAAATTGATTAGCAAATTATTTTAATTAAGAGAAAAATATTTTCTAGATAAATTATATGATAAATAAGATTTTTGAATCCCGCAAATTAAGATATTTTAAAATTAAAATTAAATTGGATCGTATGATAAATAAGAATTTATCAATTTAGATTACGGTATCAATTTAAATTCAATAAATCAGATCCGAGATTCAAGAATTTAGGACAGACGTCTCACCGTTAAATCCAACAGTAATTAACACACAAC
>JAEMOT010000513.1:0-13717 GCA_019297695.1 Apostasia ramifera | reverse complement strand
CCGGCGGGCTTCCGGGAGGACGGGGCGGAGACGGGAGGGCGGCGGAGCGGTGGCGGGCGACGCGCGGTGGTTTCCAGAACCAGCAGAGAGGAAGAAAGGGAAAGTGGGCTGGGAAATTACGTCGAGGTACCTGGACTTTGGTTGAGCTGAAGGAAGGAAAGATTTTTTTTTTTTTTGAAAAGTGGATAACTAGGCTAATTTGAGGATTCTCACCAAAGGCTAACCGTATCTTTTCCTTCATCGGAATATCGACCCCTTAACTCGGATCTAGGCTCTGAGAAAACTCAAACATAATTTCATTCATCAAAATACTCTTTTACAATGCAAGACGACCTCTTTATATAGAGAGATCCCATGTAGAAAGTTAAAAATACAATATTAAATGCAGAAAATAAAATACCAAATAAATAAAAACAAATATGGAACTAATTCTATTACAATAAAATAAAATCAGCTCTAAATGTGGTGAGTCTTCAAATCTTCCAGATTTGCTCTGAATCAAATCAAATCAAATTTAAATAAAGCTAATATGAAAATCTCTAATAGCTCTAATTAATTTGAATTTGAATTTTGATTCAGCACATGATGTCATCCTAGCCATCCAATTCGATGCTGATTTGTGTCCCCACCAGTTTAGTTCAGTTTTTATGTTTTGTTTTACTTTAAGTTCAGGTTTAGGGTTTAGTTTGGTGTAGTATTCTTTACTTTAGTATAGATTTTTGTTTATTTTCAATTTATTTTATTTTAAGTTTTTAGGTTGAGGTATAGAATTAGTTTAGTTTAATGGTTTAGAGATTAAGGCTTATTTTTACTTTATGTTTAGGTTTAGGGTTTAATTTAGTTTAGTTGTTTAGGGTTTAGGATTTAGTTTAATTTAGGTTTTAGTTTTTTTCTAAGGTTTACAACTTAGGTTATTTTAGCATGGATTTAGATTTAGTTTTAATTATTGAGGATTGCGTTGAATGTGAAATAAAGTTGAGTTTTTAATTAAAGTATGTGACGATGTGAAATAAAGTTAATATTTAATATTTAAATTTATGTACGATGTGAAATAAATATAAAATATTAATGAAAGTATTTTTAGAATAATTTGTAGGTTTTTAGCTCCAACTAAGCGAAACCTATACTTCAATTCATGTGAAAAGAATATGTTGAACAATTTAAAAATCATGATTTTTGAATTGATTATAATGTTTCTACCTACAGAATGTGTGATTTCACGACGGACCTTTCAATTTGCAGCCTTTTACTGATTATTCTTATAGGAATTCATATTAGTTACTTTTATCTATTAGACAAGCTCAAATGTTGCTACCATGAAGAGCCAATGATACGCTTTGCTGGCCATATACAATGTTTTTTTGAAAGATACCATATACAGTGTTTTTGCTGAGATAATTCTCGTGAGATGAGAGCACATGAACTGATATAAATTTTGCATGGTAGTCGTCATGAAGCAGATGTGTGCATGTTCAAAACACAGCCAGGGTTCTTTTTTGAGATTAGTGGCTATGGAAAGAGTGAGCTTTCCCCTAAGAGGAAATATTGAGCTCTTCGTTACCGGTGGTGGTAGCCAGCATTTAATTGAGTATGAAAGTTAGGGATGCTCGTGCTTGCATGCAACAAGTATCCATCCACCTGCATTTTAACAGGTTAACATGCTTGTTAAGAAGTGCAAAACCAAGTGAAGTTGATTGTGGGATGGAACTGGTGTTCATCAACATTATTTTAATTGTTTTTCTTTTCCACCCTGCCAACACTGATAGTTATACATTTTGCTTAACAATGTTTTGAGAAGAAAATTACATTTTATAAAACAGCTGTTTCATATTAATGATGGTGACATGACCCATTCCTACATACACACACATATATATGTATATGTATGTATGCATGCATGCATGTAAATGCGTGCCTTGAGAGTAGTTTCCTCAAATTATACATCATTTTATGTGATTATCTCATCCTTCTCTTTTCAATTGACAGCTATGTATCTGAAACAACAAAACAGCACTTATTTCCATCCTTGGTACAGCGTCACATCCTGGCCGGATTAGCATCAGCTGTTGGAGGTTTAAGTGCACCTTACGAGAGAGCATCACATGTACACGAGCGGCCCATTGTTAACTGGCTCTGGGCTACTGGCTGTCATCCTTATGGCCCTTTCTCCAATACATCTAAAGTTAGCCAAATGCTGCAGGATGTTGCCTTGGTAAGGCAGTTACTGATCTTTAAACTTGGACTTGGGAATTACGTTGAATTTATTCTCCATGATTTAGTTGTGTTATTATATTCAGTCATACGTGTCATTTATTGTATTATTTAATCATATTAATTTAATGTCTGACGGGACCTTGTGTATGTCAATCTTTTGTTGTTACAGAGAAGCTCAATTTATGCAAATGTTGATGCTGCTCTTCACAGAATAAGAGATACTTCAGAGGTAAACATATGGTTTCTGAATTCCCTCCACCTTTTGTCTATTATCCTAAGGGTGTAGTTTTGCACATTAGTTAGATTAATTCATCACCGCTGAGTGGTCATGATGGTTCGCAATTATGTTTAAAGCTCGAAACTCTCCCTTGACTTTTAACCAACTCAAAATCAAATTGATTTTCTTGTGATTTGAAGTGAACTTGAAAAATTGTATATTTTTCTTATCTCAAATCATTGTCAACTTGACATCAAAAACCTTGATACACTTGAACTCTACTTGACGTCAGATGTAGTGGTCATCCATTCGCATCAACCTTTCTACTCTGTAGGGGCAAAGGGGCTATATGTATCCGTTTCATTGTAGACCCTATAATGTGGGAGGCATATACGATAGACATGCCTTTTTTGTCTTTCCACTCTTTTAGAAGTTAGAATTCTAAACATTTACTCTCTACAGGCTATTCAGTCTTTTGCATCTGAGCACCTCAAGACTCCACTCGGTGAGCCGGTAAAAGGAAAGGAAAAGAAGTCTGCCACTGAACTGTGGGTGGAGAAGTTCTACAAAAAAATCACAAATTTGCCGGAACCATTCCCACATGAACTTGTAGATCGCCTTGAACAATACTTGGATGTAAGTTTGCTGTTATATTAGTTGAGATGTACATGAATCATCGTTATCATATGCATCCATATTCCTCAATTATTTCCTTCTAAACAGAAAATAGAGGAACAGTTGGTCGATTTATCCGCACTGCTGTATGATCATCAGTTACAAGATGCATACCAGAATAGTTCCGACATATTCCAGAGCACCATATTTACTCAACAGTGAGTATTTGCTTACTGAACTAGATTACTTAAAAGGACTGTCAATCATCTATGCGTTTTAGTTTTTATATACTGATGAACTTTATGGTTTCCTGAATTGGTGTGCAGTTAACAACCTTAAATAACTAGAAATTTTGTCATTGTAGGTATGTTGAGCGTGTTTTGTTGTCTGAGAAGGATAAAATGAGGTGCTGCCGCATTGAATACGGTTTCCCAGTGCGTTCCTCGCAGGCATTTGTATATGGAGGAATACTTCTTGCAGGATTTGTCGTTTATTTTATTGTTATTTTCTTTTCTTCTCCTGTTCGCTGATTGATGACAAATTTGTATAAATTGAATCTTGTTTTAGCCTGCTTGTGATACGGCATTTCTACTGCTAATTGTTGACCAAGGAATAAATTTTGTTTTTTTGGAGACGTACTGATTTGCAGACTAATCTTCATTTCCTTTTTTTTTTTTTTAATTTTTTTTTGAGTTCATCTTCCTTCATTTCTTGTTTTTTCTACAAATGAGAAACTGCTGTATATGGTGTTCAGTTTATGGAAGGCTTGCGGCAACTAAAGCTCGGCACATATTGGGGTAAATGCTCTATTTGAATATGGAATTGCAGAGAAAACACAAACCGTGTTTATTTATCTATAAAACATGGCGCTTCAAAATTTTCTTGAGCAACTGCAAATTAAATTTTACCATAGGGATATCTATGCTCTCCCTCTATTAATGAATTAATCTCAACATTGAGTGATAAAGTCCTGTTCATTCATTTCTATCTCTGTAATTTAATCTTAACTCGTGAAATCCTTACCTTCCATCTTCCTGTTTTGATGACTCCAGTACTGATGACCAAAAAGATTGTTTACTCAAGGAGGTTATGCATGCAAATTGAGAGGACTCGACTGTACCAGGAAAATACAAGTTCATGAGATAATGCAGGAAACCTGCCCTAAAAGACTGAAATCACAATCACCGTTTAACATGTAAGAATATTCATCCTGCTTGACAGAAAATTGGCACGAATGGGATTTTCTATGAGAAATATCCATTAGAATCAAAGAAAAACTTTTTAAATGAGGATGAAATATGACGAGCCTTCCCAAATCAATCTATTAATTGTGTCCTCAAACTCGTAGAAAGACCGACTCATGATACGTATTTATCTTTTTAGTAGAAGAGAAGGTAGAAAAATTGGTGTTGCACAAATTGAAGATAAACTTAGAGAAAGTCGGCTTAGATGGTTTGGACATCTAAGTCGTAGGCCGATTGAAGCTCCAGTTAGAAAAATTGAGTTTTTGAATTTTACCCATGTACAAAGAGGAAGAGGGAGACCAAAGAAGACATGGCAAGAAATTATAAGGAGTGATCTTAGTTACTTAAACTTAGATAAGAATTTGGTAACTGATAGAGCGCAATGAAAAAAAGTATTCATGTAGCATTTTGACCCCACCTAGTGGGATTAAGGCTTGATTGTTGTTGTTGTTGTTGTAGTAGAAGAGAAGGTAGAAGACAATGTGAAGGATGCAGTTGAGGTGGAGATTCCGGCCTTCGCGACAAGCACCAATGCTTTAATTACTGAATAGCTAACTTGAACCATATATTTAAGATATAATGCAGGTCACTCAATTTGCAAAAAACTCAATTCATTTCAAAGCCTCAGTTTCAGGATGATAAAAGATTAATGAAACAGTTGTACTCAGGCTGTTATGATGAGAAACAATCAGATTTTTTACGTGAAAAACCGGCTGAGCGGAAAAACCATGGCTCTTTTCGGGGAGGCTTCAAAAATCACTAGAATCAATCTTTTTGGGGTTACAGTAAGAAAGCTGAGGGGATTTGAGGTAGGAGTTTTTTTTGGGTCCAGTCAGGAGAGACTTTTCTCGTTACAATGAGATATTTATATCCTGGCCTCCTCTGTAGAGTCATTTCAGCAGAATGAGCTTCAACTCCAGTGACAGACCATCAATGTCCGCAGGGGGGGCCATGCCCTGGCCTCTGCGGTACGATGTACGGATGGTACGGTCTGACGGCGGGAGAGTCCATACTTCTTGAAAGCAGTATGGTCACCAATGCTTCGCCAGGCGCCGGTCAGTTCTGATCCCTGTTGTTTGTCTTGGTCTCTTCGGCGTCTGTTGTTCGAGGTGGTACGCCTTACGTTCGGAGCTGAGCACTCGTGCCGTCGATGCCACATAAGCTTCCACGTGTGTGGTCCAGATGATCGAGCGCAGATCCAGGTGCAACATATCCCCTCGATAGTCGTGAAGTGTATTGATGCACGTGCTCGGGTGCCACGTGGGCTTATGGAATCTATAAATACCTGTGGAGCATCAGACGGTTCTCCTGTTGACCCCAGGAGAGCTGGTGTGGCAATGTTCTCAGGCGTCGCTGGTTTTGTTCGGGACGAAACTTCTGAAGCTAGAGATCCTGCCCAATCGGGTCAGGCGGGTGCAAGACGGCTGTCCGTTCGCGAGGAGGCGCCTAAGAAACCGAGAATCTGCCTCTCCAACGTAGGGGAGGGCGCGCGTGCGGCGTCCAGATCCCTTTAAGGCGACGCTCGAGCGGCCCCTCTGGCGGAGAACACCATCATTGTGGCTGACGACGAAATGCGGCCGAGAAGAGAGGATGCGGAGAATCAGCCTCCCGCTCTTCTGCCTACGGGGGCCCAGGATGCGCCGTTGCGGGAGCGAAGCACTTTGACTCCCGTCTTATCCCCTTCGGGCCCTTTCGCTGGTTCGGAGATCTCGTCAGGGGGCGGTTAGAGAGGGCCCGGCTCTAGCAGTTTGAGCGCGCAGTACTTTGCGCACAGCATCTGTTCGCACCTTGACCAGGTCGAAAAGCGGTTAGTCAGCAGTGGTCAGGCAGTAGCCCTCGAGCAGAAGATGGAGGAAGTGCTTTCCCTTCTTCGGAGATTGGAGCCATCTGAGGCGGAGAAGGCGATCATGGATCTGGAGTCGAAGTGTGCTCGCTTTGAGGGCGACTTGGAGGCGTCGGTCACCGAAATTGAGGAGCTGAAGAAGGAGAGAGCCGCGCTGATGGCCTGAGTCGAAGAAGTGGAAGAGGAGAACCGCCGCCGAAAAGAGTTTGCGCGGGCAGTTCGGGATTTACTCGCAGAGTCGGAGTTCAGGCTCTCTCCTTATAGAGCTGAGGAAGAAGTCTCTCATCATTTTTCATTTTTTCTTGACGAAATGTAAAAGGGATGTTTTAATGGAATGTTCGTGATATGCACCTTGTTTATCATTGTTTATTATTTTGATGTGACTGTTGAGAAAAATGAGGTGAGGTTCATGCGCCAGGCAGGTCTGAACTTTTAGGATTAGACAGTCTAGGGCCCTCAGGGAGTGGAGCCGTCGGAGCTTAGAACTATAAAAAGGGTAATGGGCCAACCGTGAGTCCCTACCACTGTCATTTTCCTGGGTTCAAGATGGTTAAGAAATCGCGCAGCAGAGCGAAGGAAATGTGGAGCGATTACCATGCTCTTCGGGGTGAGCTCTGTGTCCTTCCTCCACATACTTTCGAGACAGAGGTGCTGCAGGTGTGGGGGAGGAACCCGGATGTTGGGCTGGAGTATCCGTCAGCGGGAGCGAGGTTCATGATCTTGCCGAAAGGGAAGATAGCGGTATGACTCCATCATCTGCGCGGCGGGCTGTTCCTTCTCTTCCAGCCGGAGTTTGTGAACATCTTCAACCACTTCGTCATTGTCCCCATGCAGCTCCCACCGAACGCGGTTACTATGATTTACTGTCTCATCAAGGAGCTGCGGCGGCGGCAGATCCCTTGGGATATCGACATCTTCAAGGCGGTCTTTTGGTGGGAGGCAAACCCTCGCCTGCATGGGTGTTTCGTCTTGAAGGGCAGGTACTGCCAGGTGTTCAAGGTTAGGGATACTGGTTTTGCAGATTGGTATAAGAGATTTTTCTTCGCCGAGCCCTGCGGAGTGAGTTTTGTCGTTCCACGAAGGGTAGGTGAGGCGAGGTTTTTGGGAGAGGGAATTTGTTTTGAGGACCCACATTTTCGGGAAGTGGACGAGATCCGAAAATGTGTGCATGATGCAGAGGACTACCTGCGCGAGCTCGAAGTCGACGTGCGGTTTATACAGGTGGGTTTTGGTAGTTCTCTCTTTTTCCTCTTTTCGGTCCTTACTCCGCATCTGCTTTGTTTGCAGGCCAACCAGAGCTCGAACTGGGATGGTTCCGACTTCGGCAGATCGAGAATAAAAGGGTCCCCCACGATAGGCTGGGGCCTTCTCGTCTTCCGGCGAAGAAGAGGCGGGCCGTATCTGGAGCATCGGCGGAGGGAGCTTCTTTGGCGGTGCCTCTTGCTTTCGAGGAGGGCGTTGATGACCTGGCATACATAGACGATGTGCAGGTCAGTGACGATCCCGAAGAACAGTGCGGGAGGCGTGAAGGCGAGATGGGTTCTGGTGCCGAAGAGCCATATTCTGTTGGTTCGAGTGCCGAGGAGTCTGGGGACGGTGTTCGGGGTGAACCCCCAAGGGTTGTTCCCAAAGGGAGGCCGGACTCGGTGACCAGACTTGGCGCTCGGGCCGCCGATACGCTGGACGTGGTGAGGCGTCAAGTGGAGCAACTCACCAAGGAAGCCATGGCTCAAGAGAGAAAAGCGAAGGAAAATGGGCTTCTGTATTTGGAGTCGGAGCATCAGCATCTCCTTGCCAAAAAGCGTCTTCGTTCGGCAATGCGAGGTCTGGAGGAGTCCAGTCGCCGGGAAGCTGAACTTCAGAGGCTTTTGGAGGAGACATTTGATCAGTCTGAGCAGATTCGCAAGGAAGGGGTCGCCGAATTCCGCCAATCTCTTGAGTTCAAGGCGCTCATTAAGGAGGCGTTGGAGAGTTCGGTGAATATGCTCGGCTCCGCTCTCCTCGATCGGGGACTAGTGAGCCGCGAGGATCTCGAGGGGCTGGATATGAACTAGTGTATTCTTTCGGAAAGCCGTTCATACCAGTGTCCTTTCTTCAAGATGTCGGCGAAGAGGATGGGGCATATGTTTGCCTTTGTTTCGAATATGAAGGTGGTCATCCCTCCTGAAGCCTGGGCGAAATGTTGGAGGAGAGTTTTGGCAAGCTGGGAATACCTCTTGAGCACTTCATCCTTTGTCTGGTAGGATCCTGTTAGCTGGTTCACCATTAGCTTGGAGTCGCTATAGACATGGAGGTGTCGTGCTCCGAGTCCTTTGGCGAATTTGAGCCCAGTAATGAGGGCCTCGTATTCGGCCTGATTGTTTGTAACGGGGAAATGTATCTTCCTTGATCTTTGAAGTCGAATTCCCCAGGGGCTAGTGAGGACGACGCCGATTGCTTGGAGGATCCCGTCCACATGGAGGATCCAAGGCTGTGGTTTTTCAGGAAGTTCGGGCTATTCGACTGTTGTCAGTTCGGCGACGAAGTCGGCTAGCGCCTGGCTCTTCGTGGCTTTCCATGGGAGGAAGTCGATGTCGAACTCGGAGAGCTCCACTGCCCACTTCTGCAACCTTCCAGAGATTTTGGGATCCGGGCTTAAAGCTTGGGACCTTGGGCTTCGGGCTCTGGGCTCTGGGCTCCAGGCTTAAGGGTTGGGGCTTGGGGCTTGGGGCGTGGAACTTGGGCCTCAAGGCTTGAAGCTTTGAACTTGGGGCTTCTTGTTTTGAGCTCAGAACTTACAGCATGGGACTTCGGGGTTAGGGCTTAAAGTTTTGGGGTTTGTGTTAGAGGCTTGGGACTTGGAGCTTGGAGCTTGGAGCTTGTGACTTGTGGCATTGGTTGTAGGGGCTTGGGGTTTGTGGTTTCAGGCTTCGAGTTTTGGGCTTGGTGCTTGGGCCTTGAGGCCTCAGGCATGGTGCTTGGGCCTTGGGGCCTCAGGCTTGGTGCTTGGGCCTTGGGGCTTCGAGCTTGGGGATTAGGGCTTCAGACTCAGGCTTGGGGCTACAGGCTTCAATCTTGGGGCTTCATGCTTAGGGGCTTAGGGCTTAAGGCTTGGGGCCTAGGGCCTTGGGCTGGTGGCCTACGGCCTGGGGCTCGAGGCTTGGGGCTTGGGGCTTGGAGCCTCAAGCTCAAAGCTTAGGGCTCTGGGCTTTGGGATTCTTCAGATTAGGGCTTCGAGCTTGGGTCTTTGCACTTATGGGCTTCAGGCTTAAGGCTTAGGACTAAGTGCATAGGACTTTGAGCTTGGGGCATCAGGCCTTGGGACTTAGGGTTTCGGGTTTCGGGATTCGGGATTGGTGCTTCGGCCTAGAGGCTTAGGGCTTCGGGATTCGATCTTCGTGCTTAGGATTTCAGGCTTCGTGCTTGGGCATTATGCTATGGGCATCAAGACTGGGGTTTAGGGCTTTGGGCTTGAGGCTTCTGGCTTCAGGCCTTAAGCGTCGGGCGTCGAGCTTAAGTCTTAGGGCTTGAGGCTTAGGGCTTCAAAATTGGGGCTTCGGAATTGAGGCTTCGGGCTTTGGGCTTGGGACTTCAGGCTTTTGGGTAGGAGCTTCAGGCTTGGGGAATCGGGCTTCGGGCTTAAGACTTTGGGCTTGGAGCTTGGGCCTTCGGGCTCTAGGCTTAGGGTCTACAGCTTGGGGCTTGGGGCTTGGGGACTAGGGTTTCGAGCGTGGGGCTCAGGTTTGGGTTTCGAGCATGGGGCTTGGGGCACTAGGCTTAGAGCTTTTGGCTTTTGGATTTAGGTTTCAAGATTGGTGCTTGGGCTTTGGGGATTTGGGCCTCGCACTTGGGTTTGGGGCTTCAGGCTTTAGGGCTTGGGGATTGTGGCTTCAGCTTTGGGGCTTGAGGCATTGGGCTTTGGATTTTGCGATGGGGGATTCAAGCTTGGGGCTTGGTGCTTTGGGATTGGGGATTGAGCCTTGAGATTCGAGATTCAGGATTCGGGCGTTGAGCTTTGTCTTCATTCTTAGGCCTTTAGGCTTAGGGCTTCGAGCATCGGGGCTCAGGCTTGAGGCTTCAGGCTTAAAGCTTAGGGCATAGGGCTTAGGGCTTAGGGCATGGGGCAAGAGGCTTGGGCCATGGGGATTGGGGATTGGGGCGTTGGGCTTGGGACATGGGACTTGGGGCATGGGACTTGGGGCATGGGACTTGGGGCTTGGGACTTAGGTTTTGGGATTATAGGCTTCGAACCTCAGGCTTTGAGATTGGTACTTGGGGCCTAGGGCTTCGGTCTCAGGCTTGGGGCGTGGGGTTAGGGGCTAGGGTCATGAGGCTAGGGGACTGGGGCTTCGAGCTTAGGGCTTGGGGTGTTAGGCTTGGGGCGTGGGGCTTGGGGTTATGAGCTTTAGGCTTCAGAATTACAGATTGGTTGTTAGGACTTGGAGATTCGACCTTCAGAATTGGGCTTGGGGTTTGGAACTTGGGGATTGGAGCTTAGGACTTGGGGATTGGGGTTCAAGCTTCGGCTCCGAGCTTTGAGGCTAGGGCTTGGTGCTTAGGGCATTGCTGTTCCAATTTAGGGCATGGGGCTTGGGGCTTGGAGCTTGTGGTCAGAGGTCTGGGGATTGTAACTTGGGGCCTGGGGATTGGGGCCTTAGGGCTTGGGGGCTTAGGGCTTGGGGGCTTAGGGCTTGGGGCCTAAGGCGCTGGGCTTTGAGCTTGTGGCATTGGACTTCGGACTTCAGGCATTGGGCATCAAGCTTTGAGCTTCTGGCTTAGGGCTTGGGGCTTGTGGTTTGGGCCATGAGATTGGGGCTTGGGAGGTCAGGGTTCGAACATAGGGCTTAAGGTTTGGGGTTACAGGCTTCGGACCATGTGTTTTGGGATTGTTGCTTGGGGCTTCGGGCTTTGGGATCAAGCTTTGGACTATGGGCATGGACCTAGAGGCTATGGGCTAGGGGCTAGGGTCAAGGGGCTTGAGGCTTGTTACGAGCTTCGGGCTAAGCCTTGAGGCTTGGCGATTTTGGGCTTGGAACTTAGAACTTGGGGTTTCAGGCTTTGGGATTCGGCTCAGGGCTTTGGGTCCTGGGGCCTAGGGTTTTGGGCTTCAAGATTGGTGATTGGTCCTTGCAGCTTCGGGCTTCCGGTTCAGGCTTAGAGCTTCAGGCTTTAGGGCTTGGGGATTCAGCCTTGAGGCTTCGGGAATCAAGCTTTTGATTTGTGGATTCGAGCTTGAGGCTTCGAGCTTTGGGGTGGGGGCTTCAGGATGGGGGCTTGAGGCTTGGGGTATCGAGCTTGGGGATTGGGGCTTTGGACTTGGGGCCTCAAGCGTTACGATTTGGGTTTGGGGATTGGGGCTTGGGGCTCCACGGTTAAGGTTTAGGTCTTCGAGCTTCAGGTCTCGGACTATGGGCTTGGAGCTTGGGACTTAGGGTTTAAAATTCGGGCTTGGGGCTTGAAGTTGGGGCTTTGAGCTTCGAGATTGGTGCTTAGGGCTTAGGGTTTTGGGCTTAGGGTTTTGGGCTTAGGGCTTGGGGCTTAGGGCTATGAAACACTGACACTTGAAAAAAATATGCTGTGTTTGTTTCAAACACACCGACACACATCGTGTTGGACACGCCACGCGATGTGTTCTAATAAAATAATATTAAAAAAACTAAAGGATACTTCTTGAATACACGACTTCGAGATACTTTACACTTCTTCCCAAATCTCTTCAATGCCAATGACGTCGCAAGTTCTCATCTTGATCCTAAGAGACTTCTGTGCTACACAAGTTTATACTTAAAAGTTTACATTTATTCTATGTTTTATGTATTTTTTTAAGTATGAATTATTAATTTTATTATTATTGTATTTGACATGTCATATCCATGGCGTATAGTTTAAAAATTATTGTGTCATTTTGATCTTGTCATGTTCTCATATCCTCGTGTTGTGCCTAAGATTCATAAGATTTAGGCTTCGGGTTTCGAGTTTGGGGCTTGAGAATTTGGGCATGGGGCTTCAAGAATCAAGCATCGGGCATTGGGCTTCAAACTTGGGGTTTTGGGATCCGGGCTTAAAGCTTGGGACCTTGGGCTTCGGGCTCTGGGCTCTGGGCTCTAGGCTTAAGGCTTGGGGCTTGGGGCTTGGGGCGTGGAACTTGGGCCTCAAGGCTTGAAGCTTTGAGCTTGGAGCTTCTTGTTTCGAGCTCAGAACTTACGGCATGGGACTTCGGGCTTAGGGCTTAAAGTTTTGGTGATTGTGTTAGAGGCTTTGGACTTGGAGCTTGGAGCTTGTGACTTGTGGCATTGGTTATAGGGGCTTGGGGTTTGTGGTTTCAGTCTTCGAGTTTCGGGCTTGGTGCTTGGGCCTTGGGGCCTCAGGCTTGGTGCTTGGGCCTTGGGGCCACAGAATTGGCAATCATGAAGAAACGTTATGCCGAAGCCCTAATCTGAAGAATCCCAAAGCCTCGAGCCCTAAGCGTTTAGCTTGAGGCTCTAAGCCCCAAGCCCCATGCCTCGAGCCCCGAAGAAAGTTGGTAGAATGAGTTTGTCCCACTTTTAATGGGTTGGTGGAATGATGGTGGAGGGCATGCACCTTCACCTTCACCTTCACCTTATGGGCTTCAGGCTTAAGGCTTAGGACTAAGTGCATAGGACTTTGAGCTTGGGGCGTCAGGCCTTGGGACTTGGGGTTTCGAGTTTCGGGCTTCGGGATTGGTGCTTCGGCCTTGAGGCTTAGGGCTTCGGGATTCGATCTTCGTGCTTAGGATTTCGGGCTTCGTGCTTGGGCATTATGCTATGGGAATCAAGCCTGGGGCTTAGGGCTTTGCGCTTGAGGCTTCTGGATTCAGGCCTTAAGCGTCGGACGTCGAGCTTATGTCTTAGGGCTTGAGGCTTAGGGCTTCAAAATTGGGGCTTCGGAATTGAGGCTTCGGGCTTTGGGCTTGGGACTTCAGGCTTTGGGGTAGGGGCTTCAGGCTTGGGGAATCGGGCTTCGGGCTTAAGACTTTGGGCTTGGAGCTTGGGCCTTCGGGCTCTAGGCTTAGGGTCTACGGCTTGGGGCCTGGTGTTTGGGGACTAGGGTTTCAAGCGTGGGGCTCAGGTTTGGGTTTCGAGCATGGGGCTTGGGGCACTAGGCTTAGAGCTTTCGTCTTTTGGATTTAGGTTTCAAGATTGGTGCTTGGGCTTTGGGGATTCGGGCCTCGCACTTGGGTTTGGGGCTTCAGGATTTAGGGATTGTGGATTGTGGCTTCAGCTTTGGGGCCTGAGGCATTGGGCTTTGGATTTTGCGATGGGGGATTCAAGCTTGGGGATTGGTGCTTTGGGATTGGGGATTGAGCCTCAAGATTCGCGATTCAGGATTCGGGCATTGAGCTTTGTCTTTGTTCTTAGGCCTTTAGGCTTAGGCCTTGGGCTTGGGGCTTCGAGCATCGGGGCTCAGGCTTGAGGCTTCAGGCTTAAAGCTTAGGGCATAGGGCTTAGGGCTTAGGGCATGGGGCATGAGGCTTGGGCCATGGGGATTGGGGATAGGGGATTGGGGCGTCGGGCTTGGGACATGGGACTTGGGGCTTGGGACTTGGGGCTTGGGACTTAGGTTTTTGGATTATAGGCTTCGAAC
>JAEMOT010000511.1:829-23814 GCA_019297695.1 Apostasia ramifera | reverse complement strand
TCCGCCCGCGCGCCCGCCTCGCTCGCACCATCAGCACCCGCGCGCCCGTTGTGCCCGCGCGACCGCGTTGCTCGGTTTGGCTCGCCTGCTTCGCTCGTACCCGAGGCCCTATTTGGAGAAATTACATTGTGATCCCTGAATTTTCTGACTCAGGTACGAATTTCAACAAAACCTTTAATCTGGTAAAATCGAATACTCTGGAACGTTCTGCTCGCTTGTGATTTGCTTGAACTTGCTCCGCCTGTGCGACCTTTCATTATTGAGTGATTTTCAATTACTGCTGGTTAAATATTGTGAGACCCTTAATCCTGTTCCCCGTTTCTGATTTATTGAAAACCGGATTGCGCCCTAATCTGAATTGGTAATTTCTCAATTACCTTCGATCTAATTTATTTAAAATTTTAAAAGTAATTAGTTTTGCGGGCTTAATTAATTTCTCAGTCATCACAAAATTATTCTTTGAAATTCAAGAATTATTTTGTGAAAACCTGCTTTATAAAATTGCTGATCTCTAAACTGCATTGTCATTCACCTGTCCCGCATCAATCTTCCTGACTGTTTGCTCCCGATGCGCTATATTCAGCACGATTCCATTTGTGTCGTGGTTGATTGATTTTCTAAGATGACACATTTTCTCCCTTGTTCTAAAACATCATATGCCTCTAGGATCGCTCGCTTATTTTTCGATGAGGTAGTTAGACTGCATGGGTTGCCAAAGTCAATGGTGTCTGATCGAGACACTAAATTTACCAGTTATTTTTAGAAAACTCTGAGGCATCTCCTCGGTACGAAACTTAATTTTTCACGGCCTTTCATTCTCAAACAGATGGACAAATAGAAGTAGTTAATAGAAGTTTAGGGAACCTATTCCGTTGTTTAGTGGGAGAAAATGGAAGAAATTGGGATCTTGTCTTACCTCATGCTGAGTTTGTATACAAAAATTCTGTCAATAGGTCTGTAGGCATGAGTCCATTTGAAATTGTGCATGATTATAAGCCTAGAGTTTCTGTAGATCTCATTTCATTACCTGTGCATGCTAGTATGTCTGAGTTTGCTGAGTCATTTACACAGCATATTAGGGAATTGCATAAAGAGATCAACAAAAAAATAAGTGCCAATAATGACACTTATAAGAAATTAGCAAATTGTCACAAAAGAATGCAAGAATTTTCAGAAGTAAATTATGTGATGATTCGGGCTCGACTCGAGCGATTCTCATCTGAAACTGTTAAGAAATTACAAGCTCGCGGAGCTGGTCCTTTTAGAATTTTAAAGAAAATTGGTTCAAATGCGTATGTTGTTCATTTACCACCAGAGTATAATATCAGTTCAATCTTGAATATCTCAGACTTGGTGGCATACAAGGAGCTAACAGTAATACCTAATGATCCGTTTGAGCCTTCATTGCCCATTGAGAGTAAACCCTTACCCGAGTGTCCACCAGCCAAATCTACTTACAAACAGGAGCAAATAAAGAAAATCCTTGATAAGCAGATAATTTCCACAAGAAATCGAGAATACTAGCGTTATTTGGTTAGTTGGAAGGGTTTATCTCTGTCCGAGGATTCATAGATTACTAGAGATGAGCTGCAGAGACTTGATCCAGATTTACTAGAGAGATATCACAACAGAGAGGACCCCTACTCGACAGAGTCGAGTCTTTCCCACTCGGGGAGAGTTGGTGGGGATACCACGATTGACCGTCGATTCATTCCTGGCAGAGTTTGTCGTCGACGGCCGAGATTTAACCACGCTGCTTCGATCTGGATCGATTGACAATTAAGACAGATTTGAAAAGATGGATACTGCGGATCGCTGACTTGTTGGATTGGAAATCTCTCATTCATTCTGATTGATTGGAGATTTCATTTTGGGATGATTTTATTTCTCGCATTTATTTTGTATTAGTTATTTCTATTTCTGTGATTGTTATTTTAGACATGTTATCTGGTATTTTCTCGTTTGTGTGAGGAATATATTATATTATGTATTTTTTCTTTATTGAGTCAGTTTATATGGAGGTCTATATAAACGCCTCCCTGTTATTCTTATTTTTCTGATGCTGAATGAATTTTACTTGTGTTTCCCTTGGGATTATTTGATTCTAGAATGAATCGATATCCTGGATAGGGAAGGGCTTGGGCTTTGGGTGAGAATCCCTAAACTCCACCCGCTCCATCTCCTCCTCTCTGGGTTCGATTCCATTCCTCTTGCACCCTCCAGCATTCACCTCGACTCATCCTCATCCACTCTGCCAGCTAGCCTGCGTTCTTGCATCCCGCTCGTAGAATCCGGTCCGTCGCGATCGCGAGGACGTGACCCCCCCATCGCTGATGTGTCTGCTCCGACTACGCCGGCGCGAGACAGCAGCTCCTCTCGACATTCATGCAGCTTAGTCGCACCTGGGGAGCCCAGCCCGACACGCCCTCACCTCGCGTGCCTCATTTCCGCTCGCCCTCGCCGCTCACGAGTCCACGCACCCTCACCGCTGGATATACACGAAAGGATAGAATGAGAAATGAGTATATCCGAAAGAAATTTGGTGTTGCACCAATTAAGGATAAACTTAGAGAAAGTCAGCTTAGATGGTTTGGACAAATCGTAGGCCGATTGAAGCTCCAGTTAGAAAAATTGAATTATTAGATCTTGCCTATGTACACAGAGGAAGCGGTAGACCAAAGAAGACATAAAAAGAAACTAAAAGAAGTGATCTTGGTTACTTAGACCTAGATAAGAATTTGGTAATTGATAAAGCGCAATGAAAATAAAGGAGAGAAACAAACAATTTGCTATGCAGCATAACTTAATCACATTTATCAAATCCAAGACGTCAGATTCTATAATAATTATCTCATCCATCCAAAAATAATTCACACAATCAAACAAAACAAGCAATAGATCATTTTTTGTATTGTCCAGGCCAATTTTTCTTGCCAATTTTCCTTGAAAATAGAAACTAAATATTATTTTATTTTAATTAGCTTTCTCTATTGTGTAAACAAACCTTAACTATGGCTGTTAAAATACAAGCCTAAAAAATAGGGCTGTTAACAAGTCAAGTTCAAGCAAGACTCATACCCAACCAAACAAAAAAATAGGATTAGCAAGTCGAGTTCGAGCGAGTTTGAATAAACTTGAACTTGACTCATAACTGACTCGAACTAATTCAAGTTTGAGACAAGTGAGATCAAAATGAATCGAACCAAGAGGACTCCAATTAAATTATGAGTCAACTCGAAATAAAATTTGAACTAATAATTATACAATAACAACAAAAACAACATAGCTATTATCCCAATAGGTGAGGTTGGCTGTATTTTTTGAGTTTATCCTCAATTGACGCAACTCTAACTTTCTCGCAAATATATTTATTTCTTATTATATTTTTTCGTGTATGCCCACTCATCCACCATAATATTTTCATTTCTACAACACTTATTATTTGCATGTACTCTCTTTGGAGATCAGCATTTAGCACTATATATCATCGTTAATCTTAATATTGCTTTATAAAATTTACCTTTAAGCTTGAATAAAAATTTTAAACTAATAATTATAATTAAAATAATATATTTATAATATTATATTAAAGTTTTTGTTGAAATTAAAAAAAAACTCTTACCCATCCCATTGAAAAATAGAGCAGAGGTATTAACTAATTGCTCTAGTAAATAAATTTTTCACAAGTGAATAAATATATTTATTTTGAGTTAGCTTAAAAGAATTTCATGCAATTCAAGCTAATCTCAAACTCCAGTCAAAAAGGCTATGGTTGGCTTCAAATCGAGCCAAAATTCGAGCAATTTACGAGCAAGTTTTGAGTTTCAAATATTTTTATTAACCTTAAGAGAGAGAGAGAGAGAATCTTAAAGAATAAGTCCTACTTAAGATTAGTTAACTCAAAATAATGTACAAAGATAGTCTAAAATTCTTTAATACCTTGCATATTGGACGCTGAGGATCCCTTAAGTTTACAAGCAAGTTGTCACTTTTCAAATCAAAATGAACAATGTTCTTGCCATGCAAGTACTCCATCCCAAATGCCACATCCATTGCAATTAATAGGCGTTTGCGTCGATCAAATGTCCTGTTTAAAACAAAAATAACAAAATACATTTGGTATTGCTACATTTAGCATTTGTAAAATAACAAAATACATTTTGCATTGCTACACAGCATTTGCAAAAAAGTGATGAACATGACAGATATCTAGTATTGAAGGGCAATCATTAAAGATGAAACACAAACTTGTCATTCCTCTGTAGAGCATTACGCAGCGAACCATTAACCATATATTCAGTTACTGTTGCAAAAGATCCACCAGGGCCATCCAGAACAATACCATAAAATGCCACAACATTTGGGTGGTGCAGGTCAGCTAGCTTTGAAGCCTCATTCCAAAAATCAGCCCTCTGTGAAATAGAAATGATGATGTGCGAACAAAAGATTTAAATACTATAGACAAGAATTTAGCACTGAAAACAGACCATTCTCTCTTGCTCTGAAGGCTTTCCAGCAAAACAACGGTCGTTGATCCTTTTTATAGCAACATCAGAACCTCTCCATTTTCCGTGGTATACTGTTCCAAAGGTTCCTGAACCCAGTTCTTGCAACTCTTCAAGATCACAGTTTTTAATTATCTATGACAATTAAAAAACATCTATGACCACAAACGATATCTAAAATCAAACCATGAAAAAAGAAAAGTACAATCTATACTCATGCCTGCAAGCGGCCAATGTCATCTGTAGGTAAAAAGCCAGGATGCAGCTTATCTGATTGCCTGACCACCTTGTCCTATTAAATTAGGAACCGGATGCTTAGAAAATGTACAAATAATATACACGATAAATTACTTAAAGGAACCTGAGACTTGGATACCCATAAATTTCCGGTAATAATTATAAAAATTGTTAACTTCCATACATGTCAAGTAGAAAATAAGCAACTTTCAGAGTTTTAGACCTTTAATACTTGTACCAAATATTCAATAACCTAATAATTTTAGGGACAATTTAATTACAAAAAATTATTTGTTTCATGATCAAAGATAAAATATTACGTAAACCATTTCAAAATCTTATAAAATTACATATTTCACATGATATTTTTGAAAAAAATTATGAATTAAATTACTAATGTATTTTCATAAATCTGATCCTATTATGTATAGTTCACAAGTTTATAATAGAGACTTTCATCTCACAAGATTGAGTTTAAAATAAATTTTATATATAACTAATCTACAAAACAAACAGTATTTAGAATATAGTGTTAAAATTTAAAGTTTATGATTCAGGATTTATTTTTTAGTGTTAAAGCAATTTAGGATATATGATTTAATGTTTTGGATTTTATAAGTTATAATCTTAGGGCTTGAAATTTGAAGTATAGTACGATTTTATCTAAATATGGTGTAAAATCTGTAATTTTGTAAAATTTTAGTGTGATATACGTAATATTTCATTTTAGATGGTGAAACACGTAATTTTTCATAATTAAAGTATCATCTATATATATACCCCCAAATTTTATTACCTCAGGTTCAAGGGCAGCTGTAGAATGAAAATTGGACTTATCCTCAGTAATTGAAATCCCGTTGTAAGGTTCAAAATTGGATTCCTTCAGTTCACTAGGCATTACAGATGACTGGAGAACTGATTCCCCTACTTGCTTAGCAAGTTCATGAAAATCTTGCTTTATATAATCTGCTCCAAATTCTAAAAGTAAATCACACACAAAAAAAGAAATTTTCATATCAACTTTCATTTGAGGCCATACTTTAAATCCTTCCAGTTGATATTTATCCTGGAAATTGAGAATTACAAACCTTGTCTAGCTCGAAGAGACTCAACTAGTAAATCCTTGTTCAGCACGTCCTTAGTAGGCTGAAGTGCACCTTCTTCTAGCAGCACAGCTATATCTGGGCCCTTGCTCTTTGGCAAAAGGTTTTCAATTAACATATTTTCTGAAACAGGAGATTCTCTAGAAGCCAAAATGGTAGGTCTTGGAGGAAACATATGTGCACTTCCAAGAATTTTCCAAGGATCCTGATTGCAGAAGAGCAACTCAGAGTTGGATGTCTCTTGAAATTGTTCGAGATTCCCAGATGTGTGGTTCAAACTAGAAATCTGAAATGGAATATTGCTACTTGGAAGAGCACCCAAATCATTGTGCAAGTCTTTATGGTTGATCAAATGAGAAGTTTCATCTTTCAGTTCACCACTGGGAACTTTATTATTGGTACTCCCATATGCAGAACCAATAGGATATGTACTCATTCCAGGCATAAAACCACTAGTCATAACAGGCTGAATATCTCTTCCAAAGCTAGAGACTGATGCATGACTATTATTGGTATGCTGAGAACTAGACAAATGCACGTGGTCCGTGGCGGTAGACAACAATGGATTAACAGGCCAGTTAGGATTTGCCTCAGGCAGAGCTCCAGAATTGACAAAAGCATTTTGACCATTTTGTGACCTCCCTTTGCTACTGTGCTCTCCAACCACTGAAGAATTTTCAGGTTTTATATCATTTGTGATGCCAATGTTAGGCATCATTGGGTTAACCTGAACAACAGAAATCCCCTCAGTAACAATTTCAGAACTTACGGCTGCATAGCTTGAAGCTACGATATTTATTCCACCATGGGGACTAACTGTATGATTCTGCTCCACAACTGATGATATTTCAGGCTTCATATCTTCGGAGACATCAAGGATTGGTGCAAAAATTGGTTTCAACTGATCATTTAACCTCAGATTCTCGAAGTTGCTAGCATTAAGAGCCTCAGTCATCCCATCAACTGTTTTAGCATATGTGTGAGAAAATACCTTAATAGAATCTTGATTCACAAGTTCTGGAGCTTGATAATGTATGTTTTTAATTGAAAGAGAATCAGGAATACCCTGTTTGATTGGATAAGAAGGATGAGGTATGCCCTGTGGAAATTGCAGCTGCTGCTGCAGCAAAGAATCATCATGTTGAGGTTGTGGATGACCAAAAGACATTCCATAAGATGTCTGGGCAGTGCTTGTTAATCCAATAGTACCAGACGTGGGCTCAGTCTGCATTACATGCTGATGCTGCAAAGAATCCTCATTACGAGAACTTGGTGGCAGGGAAACCCCATAATATGCTTGGGCAGTGTTGGGCAAGGCTACTGTAACAGGAATATTGAAAATATTTCCTTGATCAAAATGTTCTCCAAGCAAAGAACCCTCATGACTAGACAGTGGTGGATCCGCAAACACTCCATAAGATGCTCGAGTGTCGCCAGAAAATGGTGGTAATGGCTGCTTTACTTTAGAATGGTCCAACCTCTCTACGTTTTGGACAACCGACTTATCTTTCTCCAAAATTTGTTCCAGGGTCTGGTTCACTCCATACGCCCCAGCTAGATTTACAAACCTATCACCTTTTGGCTCCACTAAATTCTCCATTACAGGAGCACTGGCTGCCCTGTGCTGAGCCTGAAGCCTGATTACATCCTCAGACTGATGGGTTTGTAGTACTGGATGAACATCAGGTTTGGAGACCGCGGAAAGATTCCCTTGCTCATTTATCACTGGATCCGAATGGGCATGGGGTAAGGCTTTCTGACACATCTGACAATCGTCAAACCATAGCCCTTGCCCTTTAGGAAGTGGATGCGCTGGAGGTATGCCAGATAGTTCAATATTCTGCGTTTGTAAGTATGCAGGATGCAATGGCGGGAACTGGGAGAGAGGCTGCTGGAAGACCCTGTAGTTCTGATCTGTCACAAGTTGCCCATGGGCTTGCTTCAAGGTTCCTACTTGTGAAGGCATTATAGATGGAGAAACTTGCATTGCAGGACGATATGGATTCTGGGGGGCAGCAACCAGATTCATCAGTCTAGATGCGTTGGCCATTGCTACAGATTGGGGAGTGTAGTGAACCTGGTGAGGGTCAACATAAGCCTGTGAGGCAGTCTGCGCAACAGGTGGTGGATTCAGGGTCTGAGCAGCCACCTTTGTCTGGCCCAGAACCGCTGGATTGGGAACAAAACTATGACCCTCTAGCATCGGCAAAGACACGACAGTCCCAACAAAGGCTACTCCGGAAGGATCATGCGAAACCGAAGCAGCAGCAGCAGTGGGAGAGCGGACGGTAGGTGACGCACCTTCATTGTTGGGTCCATCACCGCCAGCATCCGAGTCCTGCGCAGAGGAAGCGCTCGCATTGCTGCCCTTCCTGCGGAACCCGCCAGCACCAACGGCTTCGGAGGCGGCTACGCTATTGATCGCCTCAATGTACCTCTGCCCGCCATCATAGGGATCAGAAACAGCAGGTCCAGCCGAAGAGCCACTGGCCGTGGCAGAGGCTATCTCAGAGGGGGAGAAGAGGAAGATGCGTAGCTTGGCGGATCCATCGCCCGAGGCATCCGCGACCTTATCATACTCATCCATCATATTATCCAGATCCTCCGAGGAGGACACGGAAACGAGGGCGTCGAGGTCCTCATCAGGAAGCTGGTAGCGGATTGCAACAGGGCCTCCGTAAGCTTCCGCCATCTTACGGTAAAGCTCGGGAAAGGTGGCCTCGCGGCGGACAGCAATGATCCGAGTCTGGCCGCCGGCGTAGCGTAGAGCACCGTCGCTGGGGCGAGGAAGTATCTTCCCGCCGAAGCTGCAGAGAAGTTTAACCCTGCGACCGCAGATATCATCGGCGGCAGGGGCGGCGGACACATCGGCAGTAGGGGAGGTGGAGGACTGCTGGAAGGACGGCGGCAAAGAGCCGCCGTTCGCGGGGTTGTAGCTAGGGTTCAAATGGCGGATGTCCTTGGGGGCGGAATTCTGGTCGACGGCCATTTGAACCCTAGCGTTTTGGGCGGTGGAGAATTGGAGGAAACCCTAGGAAGAAGATACGCCCGGAGTAAGATTCAGAGTTAAAGGAATTCAATAACTATGCATGCAGAAAGTACGGCAGGGAATCGGGTTTCAGGCGAGAAAGCGGAGGCAATGATTCGGCGCCGGGGGAGGCGGAGGCAGTGGCAGAGGAACACGGGGAAGGAGAGGTGTGGGAGTGGGAAGACGTAGGCTGTGTGTGTATGTAGCCTCCAAGCAGCACTCTCGGGCGAGAATGGAGGGAAGCAGCAGCCGCGTACAATTTTCTCTCTCCTTTATTATCGGTATTAAATTATTAAAAATGGTTCTGCTGAAGTACTTAAACCTTTAAATTATTTCTAAAAACGGCAATTAATCGGGTATTAATTATTAAAAAAAAAATCATTTTCTTCTCTCTAATGAGGCTTAAAAAATTTGTTAAAATGGCATCTTATGTTAACTTACAATCTGATAATTTTTCGACTTAAGATAACCGATCCGAACTTCTCGGGTCAACCGTAACTGAACTGATTGATAATTGGTCTTGAATTATATCAGACTTTTTTCAGGTGTTTTTCATGTGGGCATATATTCTGTTAGAAAATAGCATATACTGTTTTCAAAAAAAAAAAAAAAGAAAAAAGAAAAATAGCATTTATCTACAACCATAATTTACCTTTCATAGTTACATATTATTTATTCTCACTTACAATATAAAATTTATATAAAACTATAATTCCAGTTAAAATGTTAATCAGGGATATGTACTTATATTTTATGCATGATGCATTTATAATTTAGTGCATGTATACATACATCTTCATATATATATATATATATATATATTTATGTATTTATGCATGTAATTATACATACACCAGCGTGCACACACACGACACATATATATATTCATTTGTGAAGAAATTTATTGGATATGCATATAATTATACATACATAGGCACACGCGCACACACATATATATATTTATTTGTTAAGAAATTTATTAGAGAAATTCAAAGAGAAAGAAAAAATTTACATTTGATTATCATCGATTAGATAAGCTTTTGATAAAGGCTCATAAAATTAGTTCTGAGAGTTTGGAAAAGAAAAAAAAAATTATGCTGCTTACATTTAAATTATACATATATAAAAGAGTTGTATTTAAATTCAATAGGATTCGATTAAAAATTTTATTATTATAGTTGCATTACATCAAAAGTCAGCTTTAATATTTATTTACATTTGTTACGGAAGTCTTAGCTTACAATCAAGAAAAAATATTTTAGTATATGCTTTTCACAGATAATATTATTTTTATTGATAAAACTAAAAACAGAATTATGATAAGACTCAAGTTATAAAGTAATACTCTATAGTCTAAATATTTTTATCTTAGTTGATCTAAAGCTGAATACATAAAGTATAAATTTAGTCAAGAAAATAGCATTTGTCTTAGGGGACATTTGGTTCAATGTTATTTTCATATTATGTTATATTATCTAGAGAAGACAATTATTTAGTTTAATGACATCTACAAATAATCTTCTATTAGATTATAAAATTATTAGTCAAAAGATGACATCTAAATGTCATGAAATTTAGATTACATAACATAACACCAAGATAACAACAAATCAAACACCCCCTTAGAAAAGTCATAATTGATGATCAAGTTATTCGGAAGAGCGAGAGATTTTGATATCTCATATCAATCAAACTAAATGATGATGAAATAAATGGTGATGTTATTTGTAGAACTAAGTTGGATATGAATTAAGTGAAGGAATACATCTTGCATTTTGTGTGATAGAAAAATCTCATTCACACTTAAATGTAAATTTTATATGATAATAATAAAATCTATTGATTTTTCTATTATAATTATTGTATAATTATATATTTAAGTTAGTTATTAACTAATAATATTTTGGGTTTAATGTGTCTAGACTTAAACTATTTTGTTAACTTAATATTCCACACTAATATTGAACCTTTGAAGTGATGAAGCATGGGAGTGGAATTATACTTAGCTTTTGGAGTATTGAAGTGATCAAAATTCAAATACAAACTTTGAAGATGAAAAGAAAATAAAGACTAATAAGTTTATTATTGTAATAACTCACTTAAGAAATACCTATTAATATTTATTTATATATTTTTCTCGATCTAATATATGTATATTTGTAACTTGAGAACTTCAAAATAATTATTGCATTATAAATAAAATCTCTACAGCTCTGTTTTAATAAAATATTTCTTTTAAAACTTTTTTACCTTTTCTTATGACCAACTGTATTAAATAAGAAGCTTCTCCCTGCCTTCCTTCCAATAGCCGTATTAAATAGGAAGCTTTCCTCTGCTTTCCTCCCATCTGCCAACTTTTCAACCGTATTAAATAGGAGTCTTGCCCTATTAAATTCACTTCTTCCTATAAATAGGCTTCAGAGCTCTCAAAAAGAACCCACAACTTTAGTTTTTCTTTGAATATCTTAGCCTATCTTGGTGCAACTTTCCCTCCTTTTCATTTAGTAAAGAAACATTACCAGAAGAGGTAAGTATCCTGGCCCCACTGAGTTTTAATTATATTCAGTAATTTTTCTTATTAACTCAATTTAGTTAGTTTAACCCGAGTTTAATATATCAACCTGCTTAATCTGTATCAACTTGTTTAACCTAAGATAACCTGTTTGACCCAAGTTGACTCAGTTTGACTTATTTAACCCGAGTTGACCCATTTGACCTGTTTCACCCAATTTGACTCAGGTTGATTCGTTTGAGCTGAGTGATCTAGTTCAACCCGTTTGACCTAATCTAACCTGTTTGACCTGAATGAACCTATATAACTTGAGTCAATATATTAAACTATTAAACTCAATAGTAATCATTTCATCTTGAATTCAATCAGAATAATTTTATCTGAATCAAGAGACGCAACATCCACCAGTAAACTATTACTGCCTCTTATTCAGGTAAATAATTTTCATTTAGGACATCGTAGTTATTAAATTAAATTAACTAATATGCAAAATAATATTAACTATATTCTGTGAGCTACATTCTGCATACTCTACATGGCTTGATGCCGATATTCTATTGGGCTTTATGCCGAGATATTATACTGAGTTATATTGGACCCATGTATCCTGAGATATATGATGATCTGATGTATTGGGATCCCGGTGGTTGACGAACCACCTTCTGGATGCATAGTTTCGTGTGGAGGATGTACCTGCATTCTATTATTCTGTTGCATATTGGTGACTATTAAATCTGTTGTCACATTAGTGATATATCTGCTATTTCTGTTGTCATACTGGTGATGTATATCTGTTGATTCTGATCATTCATTGATATAAAATCTATAAGTGTTATTTTATATATAAAGCATGGCACATGACAATATTATAAAGATAACAAGATAGTATTATAAGGTATACTGATATTCTGATCTTTTGATATTTTGAGCTATAAAATCCCACCTAGTCTATTGTAAAGTGGAGATCATTTATTCTGTCTGTATGACTGATTTGTTATTTTTCAGGTAAATAACCTGCTGTCAGAGGAAGACTATAAAATTATCAAAAATGATGTTTCTCTATATTTTGTATGACCCCACTAATATTTATTTTTTACATCTCAGTTTAATTACTTTATTTTTTTGTATTCTAATTTATGGTTATCCTGGGTGACCTGTCTTGTACTTGAACTTATGTAATTTTGTCTTAAGATCAATAAAGATATTTCTTTTATAATTTGTTTTGTAATTCTGATTATTAGTCATCCCTTATTTTATAGGTAATTGGTGTATAAAAATGATGGTGTGACAATTGTTGTATTATATTTTGGTCTTGTATTATTTATAAAATTATTGTAAGATTATCTTTCGAGTGCTAGAAGATTTATGGATCATAGTTTAAGCATTTAAAACAACGTTAGATATTGGTTGAATTAATTTTAGATTGATTAAAAATGAGTTAGAGTTGGTGGATACAATGTTGATCGATCTTATAATTGATCAAGTAATCAATTGAGAAAGCTTTAATCGATTGGACTATAGTAATCAAATTGAAAAAAGCTTTTCAGATTTTGCCTTGTTTGATCGATTAGTTGTAGAGTGCAGTTTAGCTTATCGGTCGTTTGGTCAATCAATTGATTGATTAAAAACCTTTGATGATCAAAGCCGTTTCAAATGTGGCTATTGAGTTTCTAATAGTTATTTGCTTGATTAATCAGTTAATTGATCAAAGGTAATTTTATGGTAGTTTTTACTATCTTTTTTATATAAATAATTAAGAAATTTTAAGGTATATTGATGATCTTTAAAGCATATATTTGAATCCCATTAGCTGAGATTTAATCTCCCTAGTAAGTAAGTGATTAAAAAATAATTAAAGATGAATTAGAAGGCAATTAGTGGAGATCAAGTGATCATATGCTCATTATTGTAATCCTCTCTCTAACCTTTCTAAAGTATAATTCTAGGAATAAGAGAAGTTAGTTTATTTATAATTATTATATATTCTTGTATTAGTTTGACAATTTCTTGTTTCCCTCACTTGAATAGTGAAAAAAGTTTCTAATTGTGTGATTACAGAAAGTGCTTAATGATCTTTAACATTTATTGTGAAGAAAATCCTTTAAGTAAAAATGAGAGGTGTTTAGTTATTCCCTAATGAAAAGTGTGGCCTCGTCCTGTTTGGCGCGATGACCAAAATAGGATCAAAACAGAACAAAAATAGTACTAATTTAAAAAACAATAATAATAATAATAAATAAATTTTTTAAATTATTGTATNTTTTTTATATTAAAATTTGTGTAGAATAATTAAAATAATTTATTTATTATTATTTTTTAAACTGGTCCTGTTTTGATCCTCGCGTCAAACAGGGCCTTTGTCTTCAACTGAAAATATAAATACTATAAGACATTGAACTTCATTAAATTTTTATGTTATTTGAGTATATAAATATACTTTGCTGACACAATACCCATATTATTAGAGATAGTACTCGAAGATATATTTTAAAACCAACAAATATTCTTCATTATATGAATGCATTCTAATAACCTTTTTAGAATAATATTTTGGGGGACTATTGTTTAAATTTGAATTTAAAATAATGCATATTCAATGCATATCATACATAGAGCTGTATTTTGAATAAGTCATTGATACTTTTAATGACCAAAATAATATGATACCATTGAAACGAGCAATTAAGTACATAGTTTTTGACAGTATATATTTCTGTTAATTAACCATCATTAAATCTTAAAAAAAAACTTCATTAAATATAATATATGGAATACAATATTATATTCAAATAAAGAGAGCAAAGGAAAAATGTATCCACAACATATATCCCTTACATTATAGATAATTGTACTTTAATGTAATGCTTAATATTTTAAATCTTGTTTAGTTTAAAAGCTAAGAAAAAAATATTTTATTTTATAAATTTAACAAAAAAATTTGAATTTAATATTAAAAAATATAGAAAAAAGTAATATTTGTGTTGAAAGTAAAATAAAATTAATTTTATAATTAAAATTTATATTAGATAAAAAAAATAAGAATCAAACAAACCCAATAATGTACTTAAAAAGAAAAACTGCTATATAACCTCACAGTTTGATCAATAAATTAACTAATTAAAATTAATTTTAATTTACTAAATTACCTAATAAATTAAAGCATAATTCACCAAATAATTCATAAATTAAATTTATAAATCATAATTACTTAATTTATTTATCAGTTGTCAAAAATAAAACATGTAAAAATGAGTACATCTATTCAACACTATATTTATCCACAGAATAATACTACTAATCAAATGAACAAGGAAGTTTTGGACTCAGATAATTGTAATTCGATTAAAAGCTCAGATTTTGAAAGAAACGATTGCAAAAATAGTTAGTAAAGCAAACATCGAAAGTAAATATTACAGCTGACAATGTCTCACATGGAATGATGAAGTCCAGCAAAAAAAAGCCAAGTTGTAAAGTCTCAAGGTGAAATTTGAGAAATCAGTACACAGCTTCAAGCTGCAGTGAAGGCCTTCTTTCCCTTGGAGCCAGCGGTAGAACCAGCTGGGATAACTTTCAACACATTAAACCTCACAGTTTTTGATAATGGCCTGGATCAAAAAGCACAAATAATTCAAGCTCATTAAATTAAAAAAAATGCTAGCTCAAAATACAGCTAATCAAAAACTATAAGGAGATACGCATGAGCATACAGTCATAGTTGATGTTATGTTGGAAAAGTAAAGAAAAGTTTACACAAATGTCACATAAATTTCACAATATTACACCACATGCTCTATTCACAAGAAATAACTGTTGGTCCACCTCATAGTACAATTTTTAAGAAAAAAATGTGTAGCAATGTACTAAGATTTGTGTGATATATATGTGAATGCCCCCCAAAAAAATATTTGGTTTAAGAACATGTTTAAATAACATTACAAAAAATTATAGAATTGCTACTCTAAGGTTGACATCTAGACAACTAATAGGCGCATGGTCATAAGGCACCAGCACCACCCTCTTCATTTGCTCTATGATGTAGGGCATTTGCCAACTCTGATCTCTCATCTCTCCATCAGCATCATCAGCATTGAAATCCATTTCTAACATTAGTTTTTTTTTTTTTTGGTTCTTTAGAAAAGCTCAGGTGACAACTGCAGGCATGTGCCTACACTTACTTCATCCTCTCCATACAGAGACTGTAAGTCACAAGACATTTCCCCACTCCGCCTCCTCCCCACTATCCACCATCAGCATCATCAGCATTGAAATCCAAAATTGGGCGCCATCTAAGGGTGCTTATTGGATTGGGCCGAATCGGTTCCGGACAAGTTCTACCCAATTCGGGACCAATTGGAAGATAATTAGTCTAACCAAATTTCAAATTAGGTCCGAAACTGGACTGAACTTGAACTAGTACCCATTACTAGTTACAACCAGTTCTGATCCAGAATCAGCTCATTTTTATATTATTTAAATAATTCGGTAAAATTTATTAAAAAATACAAACTCTATATCATATTCTAATTTAACTCAAAATTTTTCTCAAGCACTTCCAACACAAAATTTCAAAAAACAATCATGTTCAAATTCAACAATTCAAGTAATTGGTTCAAATTCACTAGAATTGACCTAGTTCCAAAAGGTTGGAACCAATCCATACTGGTTCTTGGAACTAGAATCAATAGGAACAAATCCCGATTGAATCAATTCCATATTGGAATAGTTCTTAACGACCCAGTTTTAGTTACGGTTAGAATAGGTCCAGTAAGCACCCTGAGCGATATCCAAGTGTCATCTCCCCTAGAATTGATCAATGATGCAAAGAAGCAAGGAAAGTTGGAATAAAAGACTCGAGGATATTATTCCATGACAGGAGCTAAAAGCTTCGATTACAGTGACATTAAACCAACAACAAATATTTGCTTGATAAAATAGATATTTAGATAACAGTGACATTTACATAACACTAACACATCTAGATTTCATTGAACGAAATGACCCCATTTATAATTTTTTTTCAAGCCATCTTCATTTGTTGTTGCCTGCAATGTTGATTAATTCTAATTTTAGTAAATCGTTTTCAAAACTTACTGTTATTTTTTCATTGATTTATACAATATTCAATGTTCCAACCAAAATATTCTTCTTTCCTTCTCTATTATAGATCTTAAGTTAATTTCCAGATCTACATGCATATATCACAATAATCTTATATATTAACCCTCTTACAAAATTAAAATGTAAAATCTGAAAACGTATAAATATTGTGTTTGACACACTTACTAGCATTGACAAAGACAACGGTGTTACTAATGTGAAGTTTCTTCAAACCACAACTAAAACGGAAGAAAATGATCATTCATTGATAAGGAAAATTAGCATGTATCACATACTAAAATTAATATTAATGTGTCACTAAAACAAGGCAAGAAATTGAACTTTTCAAGATATTTTGACGGCAAGTTAACAATCACGTTGAAACAAATGTTGTCGTTTTTGAATGTTTTAAAACATAAATTATGCGAAATTGGACAGTTAAAAAGGGAATAAATTGCGGCATATTTATACATCCTGCATCTTTTTCGAGTGGAAGAACGGATCACAGACCCAAGAACAGGTAGTGCCTATTATAAATATCCCGTCTATTTTCATAACCTTAACTTATGATGAATATTAGTCCCCAAAAGCTCCCTTTGCATCGCTTAATAATTTCTTATTCCATCACTTGAATTCAGACAACATATCAATTTCAACTATCTCATATCTGCAACAAATAACGAAAACGGTTCAAGAATCTCCTCTTCCCTAGCTAAATAATTTCTTATTCCATCACTGTAATGGCACATTGTATTCAACAATCTCTATCTCTACAAACATTAACAAAATGCTAATTTCATTTCACATTCATTCATCAATTAGTGTTTTGGAGCACATTATTTGGAACCATAACAACAGGCAGTATTATGGAGCCAATACCACCAAAAAGAAACAAGAAAGATATTCTACCTGCACTGTCCTATGATAACATGATCACCTTCCTTGACACGGAAGCATGGAGAAATATGCGCAGCAATGTTTGAATGTCTCTTCTCATACCTATAACATGGGAAATTACAAAGATACATAGCAACACGTTATCTTAAGTAACTTTGTTTTTTTGATATTGTTATCTTAAATATCTTTAGTATGCAATAGATGGATGCAGTTATATATTTCCAAAAACCTCTGATATTTCTTCACATAGTGAAGGTAATTTCGACGAACAATGATGGTCCGATTCATCTTGGCACTATGGCAAGTGCCAGCTAAGATCCGCCCCCGAATAGAAACAGTACCAGTAAAGGGACACTTCTTGTCAATATAGGTTCCTGCAAAAAATATAAACAGTTTTCACAAAAGGTCATTTAATTTATACTAATACCTACAGCAATTGAACGAGCCAGTTTTATATGCAAACATACTTTAAAAACTTCAAACAAAAAGAGTAGCGCTAATCTGTATGTATTGAAGGAGCTCAGATGTTGGCCAGCCATATTAAAAGCTCCTAGGAAATCATCATCATCACTATCATCAACAGCCTTATCCTAGTTATTTGGAGACAGAATTTTAGATCTTCTTTCCCAACTAGTCCAGCAGTTACAACATGTGTTAATCCCAGCGTACCCAACATTGTTGTATAATTGGCACCAAATTATTTGGCATCAAAATGCTATTTAGGAGACATTTGGTTTAATTTTATTGTGATATTATGTCATGTTATTTGAAGAAAATAACTGTTTAGTTTGATAAATGTTTAAATAGCATTACAAAAAATTATAAATTTCTCACTCTAAGGTGACATCTAAATATCACTTAAAATCAGACATCTAGATGTGACCTCCCATTTGACTAGATCAACAATGACAAAGAAGCAAGAGGATTTAGTATAAGATAGCCGAGGATCTTAACCCAAACAATATTAAACTAAATAAACAATAATTATAAAACAACATAAATATCTGGCTAATACTAATATCTAATTTGGCCTTTACAAATCCTTCTAGCGGTTGGGCTCTCTAGTGTGAAGAGCTTGAGTAGGTGAGTGCATGGTGGATGTTAACTTCAACATTCTTGCAGAGGAGATAATCTCCCAAAATTCTACTAGCATTGTCCTGTGTCCTTTCTTCGGAAAAAAAACACAAAAAATATGCTGGTTTCTTGAAATCCAAATAATACAACCTATTGAACAAAGGTATGCAAAGAGCCCTCCCTTGAAGAATGACAGGCATTTTCCAATAATAAGGGACAAGGACCAAACCTCTTGGGCTCTAAGGCATAGGCCAAAGGGCATGGGTAATGCTTTCTTCCACCCCTCCACAATGAGGGCACATGGTTATTATGGGAAGGACTTTTCTCTCCAGTGAAACAAAACAGGAAAAACATTGTGTAATGCTTTCAAAACATGGATTTTCATTTTACTAGGAATTTTAGCATTCCATAATTTCTTTCACCAAGATCTGCAACTTCTTCCATTAAAGAAATCCACAACATGTGTATTTTTATCCATTGTATTTCATTTACATTGAACTAATTGATTTCGGTCAGATTTAAATTGAAACTAAAACTAATTTACAAATATACATCTAAACTCTTATTTCACTTAGATAGTTTATGACAAAGTAAAAACAATTAAATAAGCTTTATGATATCATTTTAAATTAAATTTAAAATTTTTTAAAAAATCAATAATTGTTGAAGGATGCATTTATTTTTCAAGTTGAATTATCTATAATATTATTTTAGTGATATCAAGAACATTTGAAAAAAAATTAAAGAATATTTTTAAAATTTATAACAATAATATGTATAAATCATTCTGATGTACCATAGAGCTATACCTTAAATATGAAAATATGACATATTATATACACATATATAACAACTGTATCTTAATGCATCTGTATTCAACTTTTTTTAAATTTATCATATCGTCATATCAGTATTGTGTCGTATCGATATCGACGTATTGTATTCGTGCTTTATTGGTTATCACATAATAGTACTGCCCCTAATGCATTTCTCTATTTAAGCCCCACCCCCACCCAAACTCCTGCCCAACAAACCAAGAAAATCAAAATACCTAGTATAGGTAATAAAGGAAGTTAGTTTGGATGTGAAATAATAGAAAGAGAAAAAAAATTATTTATGATGTAAAATAAAATTATTTTATTATTGAGCATTGTCCTGGATATGAATTAAGGTTGAATATTTAAATCTGTATATACAACAACAACCAAGCCTTAATCCCACTAGGTGGGGTCGGCTACATGAATCCTTTGTTTCCATTGCGCTCTATCAGTTACCAAATTCTTATCTAAGTTTAAGTAACTAAGATCACTTCTTACAGTTTCTTGCCATGTCTTCTTTGGTCTCCTTCTTCCTCTTTGTACATGGGCAAAATCCAATAACTCAATTTTTCTAACTGGAGCTTCAATCGGCCTACGACTTAGATGTCCAAACCATCTAAGCCGACTTTCTCTAAGTTTATTCACAATTGGTGCAACACCAACTTTCTTTCGGATATACTCATTTCTCATTCTATCCTTTCGTGTATATCCACACATCCACCTTAACATCCCCATTTCTGCAATATTTATTTTATTTGTATGTTTCCTCTTTGCAGGCCAGCATTCAGCACCATATATCATCGCTGGTCTTACTACAATTTTATAAAATTTACCCTTGATTCTGGATGAGATTTTTCTATCGCACAATACACCAGAAGCATTTCTCCATTTTACCCATCCTGCTTGAATCCTGCTAATAACGTCATTATCTATTTTGCCATCATTTTATATAATTGATCCAAGGTATCTAAAGCGCTCACTCTTCTTAACAATTTGAACACCAATTGTTACATTTTCAATATAAGTATTTCTTTCTTGACTAAATGTGCACTCCATATATTCAGTTTTTGATCTACTGAGATATAAGTTTTTGAATATTTAAATCTGTATATGATACAAATTAATAATAACATATTAATGAAAATATTTTTTGGAGAAATTTGAGGTATTTTTGTCCGCAACTAAAGCTTGAACTTTTAGGGAATGGGAATTGTTATTAATGAAAATAACTAGATGCCTTTTTTTTATAACATATTAATGAAATAACATATTAATGAAAATATAAGACTAGATGCCTTTTTCAAACAAATTATAATTTTTTTATATGTTTAGGGCCTGTTTGGCTCTACGACCATTTGGATCTTGCCCAAGACCAAAATTGTACTAAATTAGAAAAAATAATAATAATAAATAATTTTTTTCTACATCCCACACATTTTAATATACAAAAAATTTATTTTATTTCACATACTCAATTATTTTCAATAAAACTATCAACTTTATTTCACATCTTATACCAAAATATTTCATTCGTTAAAGATGTGAAATAAAGTTTATGATTTTATTAAAAATGATTGAATATAGGAAATAAAATAATTTTTTTTATATTGGAGTTTATGTAGGATGTAATACAAATTTATTTATTATTATTGTTATTTTTTTTAATCAAAGACCATTTTGATTTTGGGTGCACCAAAATGATCCTGGGGCCAAACAAGCCCTTAATGTTACGAAAAAGGCATCTAGAAATTGCAAGGATTAAGACCCCCCTCAAATATAAAACACAATCAATTAAGAAGACAAGAATGTAACAGACAAATTCTGCAATACAAGTGAAGTAAAACCTAAAATCAATAAAGCACACACCATTGATCATCACTTAACAGGTTACGTATTTAGTACCTTCAATAGCCTCCCTGGGAGTCTTAAAGCCAAGACCAATGTTCTTCCAAAAACGGTTACCACCCTTACCAGGCCTCTTCCCCTTAGTAGACTTCTTTGAGCTGCGCCACCCAAGTAATGTTCAACAAAATGACGGAAACAAGGGTGACAACAAAGGTAACATAATATCCATATTCTTACCATAGGAACACCTTTGGTTGCTTAAGGAAGGCCTTCTCAGTCTGCAAAATAGAAGATTTAGAATACCGAAAAGTCTTGTATAATAGAAGGAAAATAACAGACCTACTAAAAACTAATGAAGAGACACTGCAACAAACTAAATTGATGGTATTTTTTCCATTAAAATCAATCTAAACTCTATTGAGCATTGATGAGAAGTAAAAATCTGCTACCAATGCAGGGGTATCACCATCCACTATTAAGAAGCTTCAAAATACACTTTTCAGCTTAAAATAGAACTACGCATCAAGGCCAAACAGACTACTCTTTATCAAAACAAGGCATCCGTAAACATTATCAAGGCGGACGGTAAGAGAAATCTAGAGCGATTCCAAAAAGTCGTAGCAGAGAAGATAAGAACGAAGGAACAATAACCAACCTGTTCCGCCATGGCTGAAGCAAAGAAAACAAGCACGTAGCGAGCGGCGGCCGAGGGAGAAGGCGGCTCCTAATGAACCCCAAACCGCCGAAAACCCTAGCAACAATTTATAGCGGAGAGATCCGAGACGAGGGCAGCCAGCAGCGGGCGGACCGCGGGCCACAAGTCGGGTAAGATCCGAACCACTAGTCACATGCATGAGGTAAATAACATACAGGTCCTTCCACTTTCAGGATAATATTATATGGGTCTATGATTTACAAATATTGACATCTCAGGCCATGGGATTCCTTAAAGGTTTTAAACTAATCACTAAATTTGACTTAAACACTTCGCATAAATATTTTTTAATGATTTATGTCAACTTCTATTATCATATGACTAAAATGGAGTTTTAAATATTTTTTATTTCTAAAATTAATCTATAACAAAAAAGAAAATTAAAAGAGGAAAATAATGGTAAAGTAATAGTAATTTTTACGAAAAGACATATTTGGTATAATTATCTGCCAAGCTTAAGGACTTTGTGTTGACGTAGGATGTGGGGATCCCAAGAAATACCAAAGAAAGAGAGTTCCGGGAGACGGCGGCGCGCAAAGGGGTGACGAGCCTGTTAATAGAGGCTCAGGGAGAAGATTTAGTCCGAAGCAACCAGAAAAGCACACAGGGATTTAAGGTGGTTCAGGGAGGAAATCCCCTACGTTCACCGGTCGGTCAGCGAAGAAGTTTCACTAATAAGAAAATGATAGCCTTTAAGGCTGTACAATGCTTTGAGAAGAGTCGAAAAGGAAGAGGAAGAAGAAGAAGAAAGGAGCTCCTCAGTTGGGGTCCTGATACAATGAGAAACTGTTCTTTTTTTGTTTGTCTCTGCGTCCCTCTCTCTTTTTTCCTCTTTTTTTTATCCCCGTCTGGAGGACTGTTCAGTGGTTTTTATAGCCGTTGACGTGCATAGCTCCACCCTGGTTTCCCGGAGGAAAGGTGATGGATGAGCTCTGAGCGCCGCTTGTCTGTCACCGGAGAGGTCCGCAGCTGTACGAGGAGGATGATGACTTTAAATGCTGGTACCTCCGTTTGGAAGGAGCGCCCGTACGGAGAGCGGCGGGGTTAGGTGAAGTTGATTGTGACAGGCGTTACCTCGTACCCTCGTGCCCGAGGTTACGAAGTTTAATCCTGGGTCGTCGTGGACGATGGTAGGTTGAACTCTCGTGCCCGAT